>VURO01035894.1:13982-24210 GCA_015108175.1 Pelvicachromis taeniatus
ACACACACACACACACACACACACACACACACACACATATATATATATATATATATATATATATATATATAGAGAGAGAGAGAGAGAGAGAGAGAGAGAATGTCTGTCTGTGGGTATTAACATCTTCACGGGGACCAAAAGTTGGAAGTTTACTATACTCGTGGGGACCAACAGCCCTCGTGGGGACCAAAACCCCGGTCCCCCCGAGTTTGAAGGCATTTTTGAGACTCAAAATGTGGTTTTAGTGTCAGGGTTACAATTAGGTTATGGTTAGGTTTAGGGTAAGGGTCAGGGTCAGCCATTCATTTTTGATGGTTAGGGTTAGGGTAAGCGGCTAGGGAAAGCATTATGTCAATGAGATGTCCCCACGAGGATATAAATACACGTGTGTGTGTGTGAGAGAGAGAGCGAGAATAAGCAATAGATTACACAGAACCTATTTTTCCTATTTGTAAATGGGCACAAATTTTTGACAAGAACAAGACAGGAGAAGAGGAAACTCTAATTGCCTAATCCATTTCCTGTATGGTATGTCAATGCTGCCTTCCCCAAGGCCAAATCATTTTATTTTCATGAGCGAACAAAACTCCCAAGCACTACTAGACAGAATATGCAACATGCACCGTCCACTAATTATTATCTGGCTGGTCAATTTCTCATTCTCACTGACATTTCCAAAACCCTTATAGTCCAGAGAGGTGTACTATAAAGTGAGATTAATGGCTCAACGAGCCGTGTCGATCTTAAAGTTTTCTGAGATTTCCGTGTCACTAAAGTGGCTCTCTTATTACCTGCGGTAACTTATACTGAACACATAACCTGGCCGGGAGCAGGTTACATTCAAAGTTTTGGTTCAAAATTGACCCGAAGTTTTTACCATTTCTTTTATTTACAGCATAGATGGATCAATATGTGCTTTAAGTGCATTATAGATTCTCTGATGGGGAACAGATTTTATATGAGCAAGCTGTTAAGCAATACCTACCTAAACCCACAGTGCAAAGTGTGCATCGCACTGTCATGGGAATGTTCGTGTTTGGTGATGCAGAAAATAGATAAATGTTGTTATAACTGATTCTAATCTGCTGTTAAGCCACTTTTGCTTAACAGAACTGACACCAAGAATATCCGTTCAATCAAGAAAATCAATTTCACTGTCATCGTCCAACAAACTAAAGTGATTTTCAATAAATACAAAGAAAATAGAAACCCCCCCAAAAACAAACAACAATTAAACAGCCCCATATGAGGAACCGCTTTAGCAACAGTGGAAAGGAAAAAACTGCCTTTTAACACAAAGAAACCTCAAGCAGAACCAGGCTCAGGGAGGGATGGTCATCTGCTCTGACCGGTTGGGGGGTGAGTGGAAAACGACAGAACAAAGACGTGCTGTGGAAGAGAGCCAGAGATGGCTCTAATTTAAAGTTTCCCAGCTTCACGTTAGAAAAAATCATCAGTACCCACAGCGCTCGCATCGTTAAAATAATTAACTCGAATTAAAATGTTCATTTTACCAATTTATTCTCTTAGTTGCAACAGTCTATCGTATCGCCACGTTGAGTGGAAGACTCACAAGAGACTGAAGCTAAGGTTTTAAGTTTTGTCAAGCCAGCTAATGCAAAGAAAGCCTGGATGTACTGAATTTTGTTCGTACTGTAGTACCACTCATGTTGCAGGTTAATTTAAAAAAGCGACAGTTTACTGACACGAGGTACATAAACTGTTTACTTGCGGTTAATTGTTCAAAAATTCTACAAAAAGGTCACAATTTATGTTTTTTTTTGTAGAAATGACTTTTCAGGCACACAGTCGTGTGACTCTAGTGATATTAATGTGTAGCCATTCGTCTGCCCATCAGCCAGGACGACTTTTTTTTTTTTTTTTGCAGAATTTGTAAAATTTCCAATCACTACAGAAATAAACATAATGATTTTAGTGATTCCAGTAACTTTTATGTCATCCCACGTTAAAGTAATGCCATTTACTGTTCCCATATGGCAAATGCTAATTAATGAGGTCTTCGTGCAGCGTGTGACATGTTTATTAGATATACTGCAACAAAAATTGGTACGTTCACAATTCCTTTTAGATCGCTGTTATAAAATCTTTAGTTAAAAAAAAAAGGAAATTATTATGAATTATTTGCAAATTGATTACATTTCCATGTAATGATGATAATATGTAAAAGTCAAGTGGTATCATAGTGACATCAGTCACACAATTAATTTCACCGTGAGCAATTTAACATTAAAAAAAGGGCACTTAGTGTTTAGGTTATACCAAAGTACAGCCTTATTGTTCATTTTGACATGCGTGGTGAATATCCAGGAGCCTGTGATATAACCTATGCAAGTGGCTGATGCTGTTGTCAGCATTCATGCTTGTGCGTGCTGTTAATTACTCTGTCTCGGACATAAAACACATAAAATGTCAAGACTTTTCTCCTATCTCAATCCCCGCCCTTTGGCACCTCTTAGTACTTTCTCTCACGTCTATTCTCGTAATTTCATTAATCTCCCTCCAGAAATATGGCAACATCTGTCCTTATATTGAGGCTATCACAGTTGATGTGTGCTGTGAGGTGTATTTACATTTCTAGCAAGCTGCACGTCATGTTACGGTGTATGTTACACTGTAGGGTTTCAAGCTTGTATGTGGCTATGACGGCATTCAGTGTACCTAATGCGCTTTTGGTTTTGTTGCTAATTGAAAATTCAAACTTTAAAATCCCTTTCCTGTCCACCTTATGTGTTAACATTAGACAATCCTTCACAGTGTGACAACAAAAAAAACCTACAAACATCTACCAGATAATAAAATATTGCACAACAACATCCAAAGCAGAAGGTTATTTCAATACCACTGCAGCATGTGCTTTGGCATGTGATGGACGCATCAGGAGAATATGCAGATGTGCATCTTTGATACAGCAATTTAGCTCCTGCCGACTCTCTGTCATTGCACTTCCTCAATCACCCTCCTCACTTCTTCTTTGTTCTTCTTGCTTTCTTCTTTTCAAATAATTGAATGCATGACGAGATACACACCAACATTCACGCTCTGCAGAATAGACACACAGTCACTCCACAAGTATCTGTTTTCATGAGGGAACGTAAGCTGCAATTAACACAATTGGATGTCTTTAAAAAAAAAAAAAAAAAAATCCTGACACTAATTCCACATGGTCTTTCCCAGAGTTTGTGTGGCATCTATGACAACGTGATTATCAGACAAAATAGCTGCAGATGTCTCACGAGTCATTTCATGAGAGGATGCGGGTGGGGGGGCAGGCTATGAAGTGGGAAAAGCAGCACATAGAAACACTGTTCTGTACTCATAAATAATGAAGTGCATAATAACACATCAACACACTTTATGACGTGACATAAAGATGACATGTCCTGGCTCAATTTACAGCCACAGCAACCGTAAAGGAAGGTGAGACCTGAAGAAACTGAAAGTGGTTCCTTAGTGTAAGTGACTCATTTTGATCTTTAGTACAGAGTTACAGTAGATAGTGCAAGGTTATCAGGAAGGGTAGTTGGTGAAGCAGATATGACAAAATATGGTCCACTGGAAGAGATAAAATGCTCGCGCTACGAAGGTCAGTGAAGTTTACCGAACTAACCTACTGTTGCTGACTTGTGCAACAGAGCCTTGTGAAATATGATTTGCCATGCTTTCCTTCATTTCTCCCACCTTTTCCTTCTGTATAACCAACCTGCTCAGGAGTCTTACAGTAGGTTCTGCCGTTTTCAACGCCCTCTATTTTTCCCCTTTTCCTCTTCAGTAGTCGCTCCACATCTTCCCTGATAGAGTGGAAATAGATCTCTACAGACTTCACCTTCTGCTCATCTCATCTCTGCCTGGTTACACACTACCACAGCTAAATTTCATTTGCACAATGCACCAATACAAACGCTATTTTACAATTGGCTTATAATACAGTTTTAATACAGTTTTGTTCAATGCATGTCTTTTTCTTTAGACATATTAGACATTGTTAACTTGCAAATTTCATAAAGATGCTCTGGAGATAAAATAGTTTTTTTTAAACAAAAACTACTATTTTAGACAAATTGCAAAGATGCCCAACACTATTTCTTTCTGTTAAATCCAATCTTTTATACTTTAAGGCAAGGTAACAGATATGAATATTTAAACAGTTCTGTGATGCTCCTTAAATTGCTATTGCTTTCTTACAGTTATCCAGTGTTAGCAAAGCAAAGCTGACAGTCGTTCCTTTGCTCAAACTAGTATGCTGATGAGGATCTCTTAAGAAAAGCAGATGCACACGGTGCAGCCAGAACAATATCAGGTTACAAACACACGTTGACACATAGAAGAAAAACAGAAGTGGAAAGGGAAGAGGATGGAAGACAGATGTATTTTACATACATGGATTAATAGTATTTTATTCAGGGACACTTCAGGCTCAGTATCAACACCAACACAGCAATAACCCAACGTTAGCCCTGGACAAATCCTAAGCATTTAATGCAGACTCTTGGCTGCCTGGGATCACAGACAACACACGGAGCGCTCTGCTGAGCACTCGCGTCTATCTACACAGCAGATCGATGCTAGAAGTACCCCTAAACACGCTGTGCTTCTGGTCCGTACAGGGCTACAGGCAGTGAACAACTACAAATATCCAGCAGAAGTGCTCTAGAGTTCTGCTGAAATTCCTGAGGTAAGATCAGACTTATCTGGTGACTTATCGGGACCACGGCAGTCAAGTCAAATATCAAAAGAAGGATTTTCTGTTGGAAAATGCTTTCATCGCTGTCATGTCTGTTTCCGCAGAAATACATTCCTACCTGTCTGGACTATTTCGCTTTTTTGACAGGTGGTGTACAGTCATGATTCTTGTGACTCTAACAGATGATTCAATTAGACAGTTTCTATTTCCTTACTCATTCCGGAGCCACCATATTGTATGTGTTCCCACAGGCAAAAGCAAACTAGATGGCCATGATCAGAGGTGTTTTTCCCCCAGGTATATCAACTAATTTTATATAAAAGAAAAAAAGATTCAAGAAAAACAAATAGTGATTAACTCCCATAACAGACGTACACACACACACACACTTCTCTCCCTCTGCTTCCCAAAAACTGTTTGATGTGAGTCATGCAATGCTGACAGTATTCATGACCCACACACGTGCCCACACACTCAAACACAAATGAATGACATCTTAAAAATTGGAGGAAAATTGTGCCTGTGGCATGAATTATGCATGCTTATAGTCTCTTATCATCTAAATGCATGTCTATCCATTTGTCAGGAAGGTTTGTGTGTGCCTTGCATTCATTAGGGCCTCAGATCCACCCCTGTGGAATGGCGATGGCCTAAAGACAGACTGAAAAAGGACAACGAGACAGAGAGAAAGCAAGGCAGATGCATAGAAAGAGTAAGAGGGGGAAGGGATCTGGTGAAATCAAAAAAGCAGCAGAGACTTACCCCTCACGCACACACAAACAAACACACATGCACAAAAACAGATACAGATGCATCTAGCTGAAACATTTTTAATTATTAAATGAGGGCATGTTGATATGCGCACACAAACGCACATGGCATAAAACCAGTAGGCGCTTCTTTTAAAGAAAGCAATGTAAATTTTTCATTAGAGGAAATGCAGCTCTCTCTCTCCCCCTCCATGCCTTCATTTCTGGGTTCTGTCCTGTGTCCTCCGGCCATGCTCCCCTGACACCTTCTTGCTTCACTCAACACATCTATTTGACCCAGCGAAGGGCAAGCAGCCCAGACAGATAAGCTGTGTCCCAAAGTACCCGCTTTGCTTCCACATCAACCTTTTTTTCTTGATTTGTGTGTTCATGTGAATACATGCCATGATTTTGGGTGGTCTGCAGCCTTCACTTAGTGAGGCAGTGTGATCCCCCCCCCTCACACTTCTGTCAGCAAACATGCAATGATGGATGATGTAGGCTATTTAGCGATTTAAGAACACTCAAAATTACAGAAAAAAGGAGTATAAATCAGGAAAATAATACAACTCTGTAACAATAATAATAATAATAATAATAATAATAGAAATAAACTCTGAAAATGGTGACCACATGCTTCTTTTAGTACTTTAGTGTTTCCTTTGTCAAACAAAATAGAAATCTTTGTTCATGAAACTGTCCAAAATACCAGGAAACTGCAGAATTTCTGCCAAATAAAATAACAGACATGCTGTGTTTACTTTATACAGTTACAGTTTACAGTCTGTTTACTGCTGTGCCTAGTCATTCCCATAGACTGTGTGTGTGTGTGTGTGTGTGTGTGTGTGTGTGTGTGTGTGTGTGTAGTTAAAACTACACTTTTTGTGGATCACAAGTGTGTAGGGGGCTGGAGGTGGGAGGGCAGACCATGATGCTTGGCAGGGTCTGGTCTGAAAAAGCCAGAAACACTTTCTCTCCCTCACAGCGCCCAAGCTAATGTGGATGTTTTCTCCATCCCTTACCAATCATGAAAAATTCTGCATCTTCCTGCAGCCTCCTTCCTCTCACTGCCTCCTCTCCCTCTCTGTCTTAGTCTGCTCACTTCCATCAGCGTGTGGTTACTTCACTCAACGGTAAATCTATTTATTCCTCCCCCCCCTCGACCCAACCCAAAACATACTCAGGGCCTGTGCCGACTCCTTGAGGAGCAGACACCTTGCAAACTCCACCGAGGCAGAGCTCCAGCGAGCTCGCACTTTTAGGCACATAAAAAACACCAAGCGCATCTTTCACATCTTTTAGTTGGATCTGCAACTAACTGAGACTGACACCATCTTTGCAAGTGTGCGTGTGTCTCAGTGACCTAGATTTTAAGTGCCCCCCCACAGCAAGCCCACTGTGGATGGGGTTAACGGTGAAACTGTATCAGTGTGCAGTGGGACTCTGTGGTGGCATGTTGCTGTATACTGTGTTATATCTTAGTTCAAATTGCACAAGCGTCGAAGTGATTCACCTTTCTAAAATAAAGCATATGTGTGCCTGTCTCTTACATCCAATTACGTTTATCTACCCGGCAACCAGCTTACTGCTCATTTTACAAGCTTCGTTCTCAAGCGCCCTTTATGCTCGCTTTCAACACAATCTTGTCACCCACTTCATAGCTCTCGTTCCTCTGTCAGTGGAGCAATCATCCTGTCTGAGAATACAACAACTCTCAGAACTTACATCCCTATAAATATACCATGATAGAATGTGAAGTGAGGAAAGATGCAGGCTTTATTGCTTTTAGTTATTCCCTTTTTTATGCTTCCATCCTACCTACCAACATTTCCTCTGCCTGACACCTTTTTGTCCCCCTCTGTGCTCAGCCCCGATGTCTTCACACCTCGCAACTCCATCTGAGACCCACCAACAAGCCTGAGGCTGCTATTAGCCTCCTTCTGCTCACTGTCTGTGTGGATCAACTGAATGGATCAACAAGGACAAGCTGAGATGGAGGAGCATGCCTGGTAGCAATGGGACATCAAGGACTTAATCCACTTGGAGGGTATTGGATAGAAGATGGGGTTTTTGTTCAAACTGAACAACCCAGGTCATTATCAGTTAATGAGATATTTATCAAGATGATCTTGTGTGTCCTTGCACGGGAAAGAGTGGACTGCTATTCAAGAACCACAAAATGTCACTCGTAAGTTTTTTCACAGGAATGCTTCACAAATTACTAATTGTGCAAGTTATCCCACCATCGAGTCCACGATTTGTCTCGAAAAATGAAGGCACTGTGCAGCAGAGCAGAACTGGCTTTGTGTGAACTTTCTTTTTTTTTTTTTTTTACATTTAAGGAGCAATGAGTTCAATTTAGTGTGTAGTCTCTATTTAAAACATGACCAGAGAAGCAATTGCTAATGAACATGAAACCAGCTTCTCCTCTGTGAGAAGTCCTCCTGTCTGCTGCTATTTTCTCTTAAGTGAGTGAAGTCAGGTCACCCCAGCATCAATACAAACGTCCAGGATCAGCATTAATGATGTGGCCTCTATTGATTTTCTCCCAGGCAGTGCGTACAGAAGGGACATCAGTGTCTGACTAAAGCTTAGCTCTCTATAAAAATCGACCAATTAAATTCCACAGGACAGAGAACAAAGACAGCGATGGTGAAAGGAGAAAAGTGGAGGGTCAAGGAAGTTTGGAAAAGAATGAACAAAGAGATGAGCAAAGGAGTAAGAGATGAGGTGGGAGTCTGATAAATGACCAGAGTGTTTATATGGTCTCTGCGGAGATGGATGAGTTTTATAAATCGCAAATTCTGCAATAATCTAACTTGGGCTGTTAAAGCTTAGAGCACAAAACTACAGGTTCTCTTACGACACACACACACACAGAGAGAGAGAGAGAGAGAGAGAGAGAGAGAGAGAGAGAGAGAGAGAGAGAGAGAGAGAGATGCGTGCTTTTCATTTAACCACCACTCGTTTTTCCGCCCTGCAAACTTCATTGACCTCCTCTGCCATCTGATTACAAATCTCAGCAAACTTTGATATGTTGTGTTGCTCTGTTGTACTACTGTAGGAAATAGTGCAGGACCCCGTTAAAACATGCACGAGCGTCAGATGGGTGTATGACAGCTTTATGTCATTTTAATGGCAAATAAAGATCGAACAGGGATTCAACTCCGTGAACGCAAAAACCCCACAGAAAATAATATGAACGATATTGGCACTTGATAGGCGCGGGGCAGTGTGAGACCTGCTATTCTAATGATTTATGACACATTAAACAGACGCTGTCACACCACTGCACCAGCCAGTCTCGCTTTTCTGCAGGTTGAAAGTTTGAGATGTAAATGTCACTTCATGCAGACACTTTGCCATTGAGGTTATAGTGAACTGACGCCCTGATTCAAACTCACCCGCACAAGATTGCTGACAGCCGCCTGCACAGCGGCCACCGGCACCGTCAGATCCGGGATGGCTTTACCGTCTACCTCCCCCTCCTCGTGCATAATGACCAGGTGAGAGATCTGCTGGGCCACTGGCTCCAGGATACTCTCGATGGTTTTGGTGTGAAACACCGGCATCGTGAACGACTTTTTACCGCAGCCCCGACAGAAGAAGAAGAAGAAAGGCGGCTGGTCGCTCCAGCACTGATGATCTCCCTTATCTCGGCTTCCTCCCTCTCCTCCTCACCGACGCGCCGACAGGAGGACAAATACCGAGTTGTCAGCCCAGCCCCTGAGAGGAAACCCTCTCCTCCCGGTGTGCACCGTCTCCTCCGTAGAGCTCCTCGGTAAAGGCTGGACTCAGACGGTTGGTGTCCTCCGGTGGGAGCGACCCAAATCGTGACAGAAGGAATCACCGCCCTCTGTCCAATCACAGCGAAGGAATACAGCTGCCAAGCTGGTTGGTGTTGATGCGCACTGACGCCTTCCCTGCACACTCACACACACACACCAAGTGAGAGCTGTTCCCAAATGACGTCATGCATGCCAGTAGCCCCCAAAAAGGGAAAATGTTGGGGTAACGTAAGCTATTATGATTCAAGATGGGGGGTGACAATATCCACAACAAGGAAAGGTTGTAAACATATTGTGCTGTGACTCCCTGCAGACTCATAAAGGTCAGCTTTACATCTGTGAGACTGTAAGGCAGGGGTCACCAACATGGTGCCCGCGGGCACCAGGTAGCCCGCAAGGACCACATGAGTAGCCCGCGGGCCTGTTCTAAAAATAGCTCACTATAACAACTTACCAGTAAGCTGCATCTATTTTTATTTTTTGTTGCTATTTAAAAAAAAAAATCACAATTGCATTGGTGTCAATTTGTTAGAGATAATATATTTAAAAAAATGTTTATTTTTAAATATTAGATCAGCGCTTGCTGGTCTCCACAGAAACAGTTGCCATAATCAGTGTCTTTACATAAATGGATTACATTAATTATTAATGATAACATATAATTAAAGTTAAATTGAGGAAATTTGTTATTTCAGAAGTGTGTGTCAAACTGGTAGCCCTTCACATTAATCAGTACCCAAGAAGTAGCGCTCACTTTCAAAAAGGTTGCTGACCCCTGCTCTATGTAAAGACACTGATTATGGCAACTGTTTCCATGGAGACCAGCTAGCGCTGATCTAATATTTAATAATAAACAATTCTTATATATTATCTCTAATAAATTGACACCAATGCAATTGTGATAAAAAAAAAATAGCAACAAAAAATACAAATAGATGCAGCTTACTGGTAAGTTGTTATAGTGAGCTATTTTTAGAACAGGCCCGCGG
>VURO01035899.1:0-12146 GCA_015108175.1 Pelvicachromis taeniatus
AAGCCGTATGCTCACGAAAAAGTATCGATATGTTATCTTACCTCTCGAATCTCAGGCCGTCTCCAAATTTAGCGGTTTCCCCTCTTCCAGCAGATCTGCAGGGTGTTGAACGAACCTCTGAAAGCGGGTTTACTGTCCGAAAATGTTTATTTAAACATTGCCTGACGTAGGGGCACTCCGTCCGTGCGTCTATGGTCCGTGCGTCTATGAGTTACGTCACCACGTCCGTGCGGCGCTACGTCACCACGTCCGTGCGTCTATGATGGTGCATTCAAGGCCGCTCGGAATTGCGACACTTTGACGAGGGCCATTGGTTTGAATAGAGAAAAAAACGATCATAAAAACGTTTTTATCTCGAAAAGTATCCCAGTAAAAATTACCAAAAGATATAGCGGCCGTGAGCGGATAGAGCACAATGTTTTAGACCTTGAATGGTGACAATAGGACGAGAACTGTAAGTCGAGTTGCGTAACGAAGAACGGGGCAACTAGTTAGAATAAAAATAATAAAGAATAAAGAATTCCATGGATCTGTGGATCTCAATAGGTTGATGCTGTTTCCCAACAGCATCCACCCAAATAGAGACACCGAGAATCTGCTTCAACATTTGCTGATAGGAAAGAAAACTGCAAAGAAAACCACAGCAACAACCAACATATGCATGAACAGCGACAATGTTATTGAACAGCACACAGTACTAACAATACAAGATATTTTTAGAGGCAGCAGACGCCCAAAATGGTGTGCATCTGTTAGTATCTGTGTGCACACTTGTGTGTGTGTGTGTGAGCACACTTGTGATCATGAAGCTTCTCCAAGTTAGTGTCTGATAGAGAGTGTGGGGAGCCAGAACCCTGCTCCAGCCACGCCCGAGTACCCAGCACCAGACATCAAGAACTACAAATGCATCAGGGGGGAACCAGCCAGTGTGGTGGGGGGAAATTGGCCCCATACATGGGGGAGATTGAGATGTTCTAAGAGAGAGGTGGGGTCTAAGACTTGACTCGACACATAGACAAACAGATGGGTGATGGTCCCCTTCACTCCAGACAAGGTGGAGACATGCAGACCGCCCAAATCCCTGGAGCAGAAGAATCCACCAGCCCAGACCCCTCCCAGATGGCCAGCTCCTCCTTCCAGCCTCCAGCCCTGGATGGTAAACAGAGAACAGAGGTGTGGAAAGAGAATTTGTGAATCTTTAAAAGGAAAAATTAACAAGCAGCCACTACCTTTATTTATATTTTTAATATGGAGTTTTTGTAAAAAGGAATTACAAAATTTACAAAATTTGAAACCCAAAACAGCCGCCAGCCAAAGATCTCCACTTCTGGGAGAAATCACCGTGAACATGCGGAGCAGAATACGCTGACACATTTTGCAAACTAAACAGAAAATTGTCTGGGACCGACTTTCCAGATGATCAATGCATTCACATGGGAGATATTCACAAGGTAGCCTTCGGTTTGGATGTCTAGGTACAGTGATTGTGAAGATGTTACGTGCCAAAGGATAATGTGCGTTTTTTAAAATAGTTTGCATTAGGAGACTGGGTGAGAGATGGTGAAATAAATCAGCTGGGAGATGTGCATGTGGCCTTTTTTAAGTTTGAGCATTAGGGTCTTTTTTTCACTTTTTCTTTCTTTTACTGGCTGATAGCAGAGGTAGGAAGTAAAAAAAATACACTTTGCTGCTGTATTTAAGTCGGATTATCAGTTTTTTAAAATTTATTTCAGTATTTAGTTTCTGTCAACTTTTTACTTTTGATCCCTACATTTTTACAGCTTTACACAAATACACTGTGTTGCCAAACGTATTTCCTCGTCTGCGTTCACATGTATGTGAACTTGAGCAATATCCCTCTGTTAATCTATAGATTTTAAAATTATGTTAGAATTCAGTGAGCTCTGGACAGCAACCCATCCTTTCACAAATGTTTGTAGAAGCAGGCAGCATGCCTTTGTGCTTGATTTTATACACCTGTGGCCATGGAAGTGATTGGGACACCTGAATTAAATCATTAGGATTGGTGAGTAAATACTTTTGGCAATATAATATCTATTTTATACTCCTTGCATTTTTTTAAACAGGCTTGTTACTTTAGTTTAGTTAAAGCTGCGTTGAGTTACTGTTTCATATCCCTGCACATCTTCAAGATCCCAAACCAATCTGAACCTAAATGGAGGGAATAATAATAAAGACAGTCCCTATGGCATCTCTATCACAGATGCTTATTGCACATGAAAAGGGGAAATGGGTAATATATATATAATCTAGGCATCATTTATTGCATTATACCCAAAAGTTAATGTGGGCCAAAATGATCGAGATAAGCAGATTCTGATGCGGATGTAAATACACTGTGGTTGCCGTACTTCAGCATAGTAAGCACTACTGAATAGGAGAGAACATCAAGGGAGTAACACTTAAATTGGCAGATAATCTGAAATGCAACATTTCTAACAGCTCAGCAAAAATCAGCAAACACACAAATTTGTCATAAAACATGGAATCTGGACCAAATGCAGACATGAAAAACAGACAAATTTGCAGACAAATTAACAAAAGGCAGGTCTTTATTTCAGCAGTACTGAGAAAATAAGTAGAGCACTAAACCAACTGGGAACAGTTAGAAAGGAATAAGAAAATGGACACCGAGACAAAGGGATGAGGGTAATTAAGAGAAGTGGACACAGCAAGGAGACACTGGTGATAAAATTCAAAGAGCCACGAGGGGAAGTGAAACTAAACAAAAGACACTGGAGACAAGTAACTATCAAAATAAAGCAGTGAGGACTGTAACTTAATGGGGGTGTGCAGACACATAAAAGAACCAAGCCTGGAGGAGCCGACATAAGACGATAGGACAGGAAACTCTGAGGGAACAAATTAAACTCTAAATCTAAGATTAAATTTTAACAGTGTACTTCACAGTGTGTGGTTTCTCACTTTTACTTAAAGGTACAGTAAGTAACTTTTTGAAGTTATTTGAAATAAAACAGGATGTTGTGGTCACAAATATAAACTGATTAGTGTGTAATTATGTCTTCCAACAAATGGATGACTGTCATAAACTTCAAATTCATTAAAAATACTAAAATACTTGCAGTTACTCAAGCTCAAGCATCCGTAAAAAAAAAGCTCAAGTGCCATAAAAATCACACTTTCCCTTTTATAAACATTCTCATTTGGAACTCTTTGAGGATGAGGCGAACTACACTAGAGGAGGACAGATGCTGCTGTTCTGCATAGGCCTGAACCCCCTCGGTGAGATCATTGACAAGACTGGCCACAGATACCAATTACAGAATGGAGCAATCGTCAGCCATTGCATTGATAACACCAAGCTGTGAACGAGCAGCCAATTTCCAAAGAAAAATTTTGAAAAATCTTTAGAAAGCCTGGAGAAGTATTGCTCAAGACTACAGTACTTAGAAGCTACTTGAAAGCAAAATAAAAATAAATAAGGGATGGCTCAAGACTTATATTTGCATTATGCACTGTTGTTACCCCAATAACAACTTACTTTACTTAATGAGCTATTTTCAATGAGCACTGTTTGCTTGAGGTCTCTAAGTCCACAGTGTTTTTATTACTAGGGTGTCAAACACTGTTGTTTTGTCAGATATCTGTCTGTCAGACAGATAGGCATTAGGTGTTCATTGAAATACTCTCACCAGGAGCTCACATTCTATTTCAAAGCAGTGACAAAATTTTCATTAGGAGGAAGGAAGAGGCGGTGGTGGCTGAAATCAGATAGTCTTTTTCAGACAGAAGATCACATTCCTTGTTCTGTTTGGTAATTTTGTGTTTTGATTTTTGTTTCACTTTTTTTCCTTCTATTGGCTGATTTGTTGAGTTTTCTGGTAGGTTAAAATATTCCCCTTTCACAAGGAGACTCTCTGATTCTTTCTTCTTCTGTCAACGTATATCCTCAGTTGAGGTCAGCAGTTCACCTCATTTGCTGAGTTGTCTACAGGTTTGACAAAGCCTCCTTGACATAGGCTGACAGTCTTTTCTCACCTTTTCTTATGTGACTATTAAGGGTACAGGAGTTGTCCTTCTTACCTACCTTCTCTATTATAAAATAATATGATTCGACATACTTTCCCCTGAAAAGTAAAAAAGGAACGAAAAAAATACAAGACAAAAAAAAAAAAACCCTGTTATTAACAGGAAATAGGCATTTGTTTCTTTGACATGTAACATATATATAGTCAGTGATCAAGCCAGGCTAGATTCTACTCGTTTTAGGTTAGGCTTCTTCACACCTGACAAACAGCATGATTAAATCTACATAGACATGATTCCTGTTTTGTTCCATGTAGGACATCGTTCCTTGTTGGTTTTGTGAGGGCTGCAGGCACTTTCTCTGTCCTGTCCTTGCACGCAAAGACAGTGAGGCAAAGGTCACATGCAAACCCTACATGGGACCATCAGCAGCAGCATGCATTGTGCAATACAGTGATGAAGCAAGAAGGAAAGAGAGGTATTGGAAAGGATGGTGGCAAGAGGGGGAAAGGGGTTGCTGGGGTGATCTTTTCTGTCCCTGTAAAGCTGCAGTTTACTTGTGTAATCCCCTACAGGGAAGCTAAAGGAGGATATCTTCCCATGATGCTTCTCTTGGGGAAATAAAGGTGCCAGTGGAAATGATCAATTTGTGGTCTATGGTCTACAGTAAATGTGAGATTGCTGCTCAAACACTCATTGCCAATTTGTATAATTTGGACAGAAAATTTCCAAATCGCCAACCTTCAACACTGAAATCATGAATTAATCATTGTTGCAGAACTTACTCGATAAATGCCATAATAAATAAATACACACTTGCTTAGCATTAAGAGCAAGGCAATGCTGGTAATTGTATTTCGATCTGGGCTGCATGTGTGTGTGTTATTATTCTTGTTAAGTGGCACCTTAACACTGAAGCACAAGCTAATGAAAATCTCCTCAAGCTTGCCTGTAGCTAAAGATGCCCAGCCAAGTCTCTCCTTAGCTCTACACCACACGTTGGCCTGTTGATATTCAGCTGTTTTAATAACACGAGAGATTATCAACCTTATAATTGCTGAGAATCAGCACTTCTTCGGATTTGTGTTTCAGATCTGCTTGTGCTTGCTCCCAAATTCAAGAAGTATTGCAACCTAAGTGCCCTCATGAAATTGGAATTCTCCAGAGTTGAGTCCCCGCTTTAATCACTGTCATCCTTGAAATGAACGATAACAAGGTTTTGTTGGCAATCTCCTCTACATTTGTAGTCATCTTTTTACTGCCCTATTCTTGTTGACCTGGCAAGGGATGCGGCAAACAATTTTGCAGACAACTGCAGGGAAGGTGGTGGAGTTCAGCAACATCAAGGTGTTGCAATGAGATATCAGAAAACTCAGCGAGGTTGATATGCTGTAGTGGGGAGAAATAAGATAAATCTCAGGGAGCAGATCAGATAGGTCTCAAGCTGCATAACCCCAAGAATCAGCTTAAAGAAAGAAAGAATGTCAGAGCTGGCAACTTGACATCAAAGTAGAATCTCCCCCTCAGATGTTTTTCTCGCTTTACCTGAAAGGCCACAAGATGTTCCCTTGCTTGCAGTGAAAAGAAAGTTGGCCAAAGCTTGCTCGAACTACTGAAACAATTGTTTGGAAAATAAATAAATAAATAAATAAATGCACCCAGTAAAATTAAACTCAAGCACTTTCCATAAGATTAGATATTGATTTCTCTTCCAAATTACTATAAAGAGATCTCTCTCTAGATGATTTGGTGTTTGTACTTTGTACTGTTACTTTCTTTCCTACTGTGCCAAGCATGGATTTCAGAGGTTAATCTACACTGATAATTAACAATAAAACAAATGTAAAATGTCCACGCATTATCAGCTTTTAAAACTATGTAGTTTTGGTAAATAGCTAGAAATCGATTTCTTGTCCGTCCTCATTTCTACATGGTCACGTGTGAGTGTGATCTTGTTTTTTTTTTTGTAATCCTGCTGTTTTAATTTAATTTCTCTAATCTAGGAAACATGGATTTACTCTGGACAAAATAGTAACAACCAGGTGTTAAACCAGACCAGTCTTCAGAGTCATAGCTGGATGCACAACCTCACTATATTTTTAACAGATTATATATGTCTAATAAAGACAAAACAATTTCACTTATACTATTCAAAGTCTAGACCAATGGCAGCTGGGGAGCATAGCAACATGCAATCAATAGTGTTTTTGACTTAAGCTAAAAAGGGTGCCCTGGCTGTAGATGAATGGGTGGACTGCTTCTAAAGTCCACTGCAGCCCATACACTGACAAAACCAATGCACAGTACACAGTGAGGACACTGTAGACAGACTGTGGGATGGGACATTGACACTCACAAACCTTTTTTTTTTTTTTTTTAACTTTTGCTAACTACTGGATTAATTAGAACAATTGACCAGGTAACTAATATTTATATGCTAAATCATGATATGTGTCTTGGTCTTGGTAGCCGGGGATCAGTCCGCCAGGACCTCTTCTCCTGGCTGCCACCCAGCTCACAATGCACCCAACCCCTACGGCGCCTCCTGCAGGTGGTGGGCCTGCAGGAAAATGGGTCCACGTCCCTTTTTCAGGCTGTGCTCAGCCGGGCCACATGGACTAAGGTCTGGCCGCCAGGCGTGCACCCTCTAGCGCCCTCCCCGGGCCTGGCTCCAGGGGAGGGCCCGGTAACCCTATCCTGGGCAGGGTGAACTGTTCCCTCGATGACCTTCTCATAAGGGTCTTCTGAATCGCTCTTTGCCTGGCCTCTCACCCAGGACCAATTTGCATGTCCCATGACCCCAATTTCGGTCATGTAGAAGACCAAAGTACATAATGAGTGTCCATTCATCATAAAAGTTAAAGCAGAATAACAAAGAAATCAGGATCCAGATGTTTGCGTCACAATGAGTACAAAAGACGAACGTAGTTTGCAGCCACAGGCCATTAAAAACTGGTAAAACTGCTATCTGCAAGTTTGCCTGAGAATTAATACAATCGGGACAACAAAATATTAACAGGAGCTGAAGTTGTGTGTGTTGTCAGAGTTATGCATTTACAAAGATAAGTTAGGTAGTAACAGTAAATCACAAAATGTACTTTTCCAGATATCACACGGGAAGCTGTCAAACTCAGACTCACAGTTTTCATTTAAACAAACAACCCTCTCACTGCAGTTCCTTAGTCAGAACATTTTTATTTTACTGTTAGTAAAAGTCTGATCTGTTTACTAACCTCAAAAATGAACTCAAAACCAGGGATTATTTTGTTCACAGCAGTATGACAGAAGCACAAGAACATATTGATGAATAATGGATAAGAAATAAGTGTGATATATTGAGAGTGTGTGTTCAGGACAGAACACCAAGACACTGATAGCTTCACGTGCAGCTCGTGATTGATTGAGTGACTGATTGACTAATACTTGCTTTCTAGTTTTATTTTAGCTAGTATATGCTAAGGAGCACCTCAATACTGAATATACCTACCCTTTAGCTGTTTGCATATTATGAGTCATGAAACATTTTGGCAGGTAATTCTAAGAGACCTAAGGTCCATACATTTTTCATATGATTCATTTTTCCTGCAGCAGCATGTTGTCTAAATAAAACAAATTACTCTCCTTCAAAGGGAACTTTTCATACACCTCAGTTTGTGAAGCTAAAGCTGCTTCCATTCTGTTTCCTGCCGCCACTGAATAAAAAGTGTAAATAACAAAAACAGACACATTTTTGTACATTCACGAGGAACATTTAATTGGTCGGTGGCATTAAGTTTTAGAGTTGCATAGCACCGACCAGAAACATCCAGTCTTCAATTTAGTGAAAAAAAACAATCAAAACAATCAATCGATGATATTTCAGTGTGTGAACAGGTGTTGCACTGTGCTCTTCTATTTACTTACGGTATATCGTGTATTTTATTTATGAAGCTACTTACCGAAAGGCTGCAGATTTTCTCACTGCCAAATCAGTTTTGGTAACATTGTTCATTCATCATTTTTTTTACACCAAGAAATCAAACATGTCAGTTAGACACCTCTAAACTGTATTCAAATTGGTACTGGCACTTGGTTTTACTGCACTTTTCTAATTTATGTGGAAATGTTGAAATACAAACAAACAACAAAAATAATTATGTATAGGTGGGTGTCCAAAACCATTGACTTGAGGGTGGGTCAAACTAAAAATACCTATAAAACATGTACAGTTTATGTAAGTCAAGCTTATGTATATAGCATTTTTTAAGGTAGGAAACTGTTACAAAATGCTTTACAATAGGTATTAAAACCACGATCAAATAAACACCTCGATCAGGTAAAACAGCACAAAACCCACAATCATTACCCAAAAGCCTGTCTGAATGGATTTGCTTTCAACTGTTTTGTAAAGGAACATTATGAGTGTGGATTTACATTGGAAGCTGGTTTCCTTGATAACAGTGACAGCCAGAAATTGACCTTTAACAGTTATTCTATAAAGTGATTGTCAGGATCTGAAGTAGGACTTACTTTAAAAAGTGCACGAACAAAGTGTTTTCTGTTGCATGACTCCAGAGTGTTAAACTCTCGCCCTTGTCAAGCTATATCCTGTGTGTCACTTTATTCTACTAAAAAGAAAGTGGCAACAGTGTTATCAGCTTTCAGACTAACACAACCTCTTTCACAGTTACTACTATACTGACACTCTATGCTTGTGTCTAGAATTGTCAGGGAAGTCAAAAATGTAGATTTTGCATATGTCTAGCATTATATATAGCTCTTTATCTCAACTATATCAGGACGTGTATCATCTCACCAACTGGAACAAATTGAACACTTCAGTATTATTTTTAAACAAAAAAAATGTTAATTAATTCCATTAAAAAGATGCTGATGAAAAAAGAAAAACTGGTCCCACTTTCTATTACAGCTTAGTAATAAGGTGATAGTTGTGGGGTAAGAAAGTGGTAATTATTATCACTTAATTACTAAAGACCAAGTGGTTATAACCGATGAACTGAAATGTAGGTACTTGGGTAATAACAGACCAGTGAGTAGAAATAATGACTTGGATACAAAGGTGCAAAAACAATTTGCAGAATTTGAATAATTTATAATTTATTTATAAATAAGAATATGATGAACTGCTTCTTGTAAACTGTGACTATCTGGGCATTAGACTTTATATTTACTGATTTTAAAGTGGTGGTAAGTTGATAATAATAATCTAATACCGGAAGATCCTCATACTGGGGTACTATTACCATATTATAATGTTGGAATGAATCCTGCTTTATTAGTCCCATGTTACCTACACATTAACAATGTAAACATGTTTAATACTGTTGCTTATTACCTGGAAACACAGGCGACAGTTTTTGCGTACAACATTAAATCTGGGCTTCAAATGAATGGTGTTCATAATGAAGTTCACAAAAGATTTATCAATGACCAACAAATGAGCAAACAACGAACACAATGATGTTAGCTAATAAAGTTTCTATTTGAATTTCAACAATTTAATGAAAGATACTGTGCGATACTTTTTCATGGAAAATGAGATTTAGGTGAGGCAAGCCTAGGGCCAAAGAAAAAGCATTAATCCAAAGTAGATCGTAATATCTTTATAAGGAAATCACCCCACAAGAGTGTATATATCCATGCCTGAATGTTGTTAATAAGCAATTTTCTCTGAAAAAGCTGCACATCTGAGGAGAAAAATAAATACAAAAATTAATAAATAAAAACAGGAAAGATGCTCTTGTGGCTCAGCTGTTGAGTAAGAGGTCATGGTCATTTTAGAGAAAGGTAAAAGCAAGACATCTGACCTTTTGCCACTGATGTGGAAGCTTAATGTTAAGGCCTATTATCCTCACATACTCCTACTCCGGTGTTGTTGTGTACCATATATCGTCCTAGATTCCTGAAGTTCCCATTAAAAAATATTTAGACTTGTTCATTTGTGCCAGGTGAGAAATCCGACACTGAAATAGCATTTGAAACAGAGAATAAGTATTTACCAGATACCAGTGATGAATAAAAACAGAATAGGCACTCCTTCGTGTGGGTGCATCATTCACTTTGGGGGGGTTATCTTATACAGCGGCTCATCAGTGCTGAGCATGGAATCTGCAGTGTGACTTCGGTGCTTCAGAGGACATCCCAGTCACATAGTAATCAAAAAAGAGATCTCACAGAATATCATCCAAACAGAACGTGGATTTGAGGGGATGGAACTGGGAAATATATCTGTTTCTTTCCACTTGCATCCAATACCTCTCTCAGTAAATAAACATGAACTGAGTGTCCATCATGCACTTTTCACTGACAGACAGTTGCTTGTAAAATGCTGTTAAGATCATATAGACACTCTACTTGTTCATATGTAAATCACACATAAAGGTGCTGTAACATCCCTCAGCATATGGACACCCCAGTGTTATTCACTGGTTAGTAAAGTCTTGTCAGTCGCAAAGTACCCAAGCCAAAATCAAATGTTAATCTGCACCTGGTGTAAATATTTTATTGGATTCTTGATTGAATTATAATTTGCACAGTAAATCTTGTATTCAGTAAGACCATGAATTCATTAGGCAAGTGTTTACTGAAATTAATAAATTAACAGTAAACAGCAGAGTGCTTTCCGTGTGGACTTTCATACATGTTTTATTTTTTGCAACCAGAAGAGTCCTGCTCTGCTTACAATTAGAAAGATTAATAGTAAGAGTATGGTGTAAATACTGTAAAAAAAAAAAAAAAAAATCACACATACACATGCAAAATTACTCCAAAAGTAAATTATGCTTCAAAATATTCAAACATGAGGTCACATTGGCCCATTAGTGAAAACTGCTAAGGGAATATGTGCCTTTCTAAGTGCAGAGTTGTGAACAGGAAGTTTTGTTCTGTGTTAAGGTACTTTAATGAGTGTAAAAATCAACTATTACATTTCTACCTTTTTTTAAAGACCTATAGTACATGAACATGGCTCAAGCATAGTAATATTTGTACACAGAATTGCATTAAACCAGAAACAGTAAGGGTAACTTTTGACCCTATTTTTTTTTATACATTTATATATTTACAGAGGTTCAGAAAATGTATTCCCCTGTATTCCTTTATTCCTGCTTTATTCTTCAAAAAGAATACCCCAGTAAGTGTCACACATTTGGAGCCAGAAAGGTCTACGGTTCAGAAAAGATCAAACGCCTGATCTAATATAGCACACGACTAACATCTGGGTACAATCCAGCCAGCTAACGTCCTTTGTTCTTCCCAAAAGCATAATGCATAATTGTAAGACATTGTTTGGAATTATGTCATTAGTTATGCCAGTGTTTACTATCATGACACAAGACCCCTTTTAGCAACAGACTGCCACTTTGTCAATGTTTTTGGAAGTTTTGGGGGAAAATGCTGCAATACTAACTTTACCTACTTTAAAAAAAAAAAAAATGCACCAGTTGAGTGTTAATCCATATATTTGTCGTAACATTTCACTCTGGACCAAAATGTTACAATGACAACCCAATGGACCAATAAACTGACATTTCAATCCCCTGAGCCATGTGGCAGGGGTGGAAAAATGTCTTCAAAGTCCTCTACTAAAGTCATATTTAGGATTGTCACCTGGGGTTACAAAAAAACTGTTGCTGAACAACAGCCAATATTGCATCAGGGATACTGTAAGTTGCATAATCTAAAAGACACAGTATGATGGCATGGCTTGTTCTCTGTCAATTCTTTGGCATCCAAACACAGACACCTTTTGTGTGTAAATGTGCGTTACAAACATACTACAAAGTAATTTACAGGATAAATCATAGCGCTTTGAGAATCATCCATCTGGCCATTCATCCATTTTGCTTTGTTCATCCAAACTGAGATTTTTCAAAATCAGAACCAACAGGTCATTAGAATGTCATTCCTCAAGAGACTGCATGTGGCTAGGAAGTGGAAGTCTGCTACAAAGATTTGTCATAAGCAAATCCAGATGAGGGAGGGAGGGATGGATGGATGGATGGATGGATGGATGGATAGATAGATAGATAGATAGATAGATAGATAGATAGATAGATAGATAGATAGATAGATAGATAGATAGATAGATAGATATATGCTAGATATCAAGGCTGCCTCATTTCATTTTAAAATCAAAT
>VURO01035899.1:12166-25941 GCA_015108175.1 Pelvicachromis taeniatus
CCGCGACGCGGCCCCGGATAAGCGGAGGATGGATGGATGGATGGATGGATGGATGGATGGATGGATGGATGGATGGATGGATGGATGGATGGATGGATGGATAGATAGATAGATAGATAGATAGATAGATAGATAGATAGATAGATAGATAGATATATGCTGATATCAAGGCTGCCTCATTTCATTTTAAAATCAAATATTGAATGTGTGAGCACTAGACAAATTGACCCACATTTACTGAGTGTAGAGACTCAGATGAAACCAAGTAAAATGTCCCATGAGAGCTGGTAAATAAATAAGCACCTATATAAGCACCAAGTAACCATGGATTGCTTTGAAGTCATCTGTGGCTGGAGGTTCAGGTGGATGTCTGGTTGCTTGCTCATGGCTACAAATGGCAGTGGACCAGCCAGCCATTGGGGTCCTGTACCACCTGGATGATGGTCTTCTTTTTGGAAATGCCCACCTGCCTTGTAAGATAATCTGCAACATATAAAAAATGACAAGACCCACATGCACCAAAGAAACGCCATGCACTCAGTCAAGGCTATCATTCCTCAGGAAATTGTATATAGCTGGAAATTAAAACTCTGCTATAACATATTTCTTACTACTTTCCATTTGGGTAGCAGTAAAGCTACAGCTGGAGCAGCTGGAAGAATGGATTAAAATGCAAATTAATAATTCTAAAAAACTGCACTGTTGTCTTAAACATTGGGTTAATTCTTTTGTACTTCATTTATCATATATTACAGTTGTGATAACCGTCTTTTGTTTCTCTACTTCAATTGCTAAATTTAGCCAGACGTTTTACAGTACTACAAGAGTTAAGGGACGTTTTAGAGATTTATCGCTTGAGATGGTTAAGAATTTTTTTTTTTTACAAAGTGTATTTTTATTACGTTTTATTAAGTTTAAATTGTATTGCATTCACTTTGTCGATATTGTTGTCCTTTAAAAAAAAAAAAACTATGTCTTTCAACAGAAAATTTACATTTTGATGAATTATTAACTTTTAATTTGTAAGGTAATTGCACTAACCTGACAATACCTAACCTGATGTTATAATTTCATCTGATGTTGTACAAATGAAAAACATAAGAGAAGCATGAAAGTAAATATAAAATGAAGCAAAACAGAAACTATAAGCCTGTTTTAAAATGCAGGTCAGGTTTTCATATCTGGATGAGGACAAGATCCAACAATTAAATGGCGAGCCTCCCAATTTGGTTTCCAAAAGTCCAGATCTCCATTACCCTGTAACAGACGGATCAACTGTCTGCCTTGTGGTTGGAGTGTGGCAGTCACATGGATTACAACCAACCTGAACACATACACATGATGAGTGCACCGTGATTCTACCAACAATGATGGGTCTCATGCACATTCTAATTTAAAAAGCTTTAACAGGTCAGAACCCCAGTTTAGTTTTACGGGCTCAAATATGGCTTCTATTAGCGATATACCAAATGTAACAAACAATATTCTGTATTTTACACACACTTTGTTTTATTACGGTTTCATATTGGAGTATGTGCACCCAGCAACTGTTTTCCAGGTAAGACAAACAACAATAGGATTCCTTCAGTTAAGAGTTGACATCCTGCTCTTCTAATATCTAGTAAACAATAGTTTTCTTCTTTAAAATGAATGTTTTACTGTACGATCATAAGATACTGTGCTATGTCAGCGGTTGCTTATACATGTATTTTTCATGCATTTAGATTGGGATTGTTATGGATGGAGGTTAGAGTGGGAGTCTGTCTGATCACATTTGTTCTGGATGCACTCTTCTGTGAAATCATGAATTGGAGAAAATGTCTCCAGGGAGCCATCAAAACCAGACACCCACTGTTGATCTTCATGACCACAGGATTTTTTTTTCTGCTATGGAATACCAACTGTGTAGGAAATGTCTCAAGCTAAGATAAGAAAAAAAATCACCAACAAATAACAAAATATACTCTACAAACCAACATATTTCCGTTGGGTTTTTAAAACACTTTAATCCTACACTAGTTCAGGTTAAGCAGCCCAACATAAAAAAATGCATCATTTTCATTTACTTTTTAATCAGCACATGACCAGCTCAAATAGCTTAATTATCAAAGACGACAAAGGCTTCACAATAGAAGAGGAATAATAAAGTAGGAGCATAAAATCTAAAAGTCATGCAGTATATAGTTGCTGTATCCTTTTCTGGAAGTGAGAGAGAAGCTTGTGGCCTGTTCTGCAGAGTGATGAAAGACAGACATCAGCTGCAGAACTACAGTAGAGATGGTTTCATTTGTCTTTACCAGCACATCTGTAAAGGGCCTCAGTCCTGGCTTGGAGTAATGCTGGTGCCATTGTATTATTCTTTGGTTTTCTCTCCACTAATAAAGTTAAGTTTTTCAAAGCATGTAAAGGTCGTATTTGAAACCTCATCATGCCTGTAGGATTTTGCTTTGGTAAAATCCCTTCGCGTTCCTGCCAGTAGTTTTACAAGGGCCATGTTAAATGTTAATCGTATTTAAATTTTATAACGAAATTAAATGTCCTGTGTTCTCTACAGACATCTTCCAAAGATTGAAGTTTATTTGATAATCTTGATGAACTGAAATAAGAGAGGGCACTTAAGGTAACTTGGATATTCATGATCACATGATACAATATTTTGGAAACAAAGCTGACAGCAGCCTTATTCATTGATTAAAAAGCCATATCACATAAATGGTTTTGCCTTTCATGGTATTAAAAGATGCTGATTGAAGGCTGAAGTGTCTAAATGCTTAATGAATGCGCATCTGGAGAAGGATTCTCAAAACAACAATGACGATGCAGAAATATAAAGATGGAGAGGGAAAAAAAGAACAATGTCTTCTACATTCTTCATGCTTTTCCATAGTGTGAATTTCTTCTGACTTATACCAATACTACCAATATTTAGTAATTATGTTTAATTATGAAATAATATGTTTTAAATTGCACGGGACAACCAAAGGGTCAGATGTAATGATACAGTACCAAGGTCTTCCAGAAGGAATCTTTGGATTTTGTACAGCAGCTCCTGAAGTTGCAGAGTTATGATAAAGTTCTGTTGAGCTTTGGGAATAGTCATGACACTATTATGAGATATGTGCTTAATTCTATGATGGAAGTTTCATAGAAGGGTTTCCTTAGCCCTCATGAAAACATGTCAAAAGGGATTTCAACATGGCATAGCAAGGGATAGTGTATTGAAATAACGTCAAAGGATGTAAGGGTATATGTCAATCAATATAAGGCAATACAGTGCTTCTATTGGACTTTATCCATATTACTGAGACCAGGGTTAAGAAATATACTACACTACCACAAAGCGAGGCTGAGGACAGTCACCTACTCCACAGTTTAATATAAGACCTGTAGATATGAGAATTCCTTTTTTAGTTGAAATGAGTAGAGAGAAGCACATAAGCACATTTAATGTTTTATCCAGTTAATCTAAAACACAGACAGAGTCACAAGTTTTGGAAGACTTAAGGAGTATCAAAGACTGGACGAGTCATTTAGCCCACTATTTATAAGTAAAAAAGCTTTACTGTCCTGTCTTAAGTATTGGTTTACGTTTCTCTTTTACTTATTAGTACTTATCTTTTGAAATATGTTTTATTTAGACATCACTGTATTGAATATATTGAAATGTATTCTTGTTGACAACCAAGGCCGTCGCTGAACATGGTCGTGATTAGGTGTGGGGGTTTGGTGTTGAAGTGAAACAAGAAACTGTTCCTGAAAAAAAAAAAGGAAAAAAAGTGTGAATATCTTTCAAAGAGTCAAACTTTTTTATGTTTTGCCCCTCTGTTAAACCCTTTTGGCAGTTGTGTCTCTTTCATAACTTGCTCCAAAAACGAAAAAGTAAAATGTTTTTTATACCTAGGGACAGAGAAACAGGAACACTGTCGGGATTAGAAAGAAACCAAAAAATAAAAAAAGACAGAGAGAGATGCGAGAAATTAGTGCAACCATTCTTCACTCGGATGGCCCAGATTCAAGTGCCCATGACAGCAAAGCCACCTACTGGATTGTCCTTGAGCAGTACACTAAATCCCTAAGAGGAGATATCAATGTCTTTGGTTCTGAAGGGTCATAACTCTGTGTGGAATGCAACAAAAAAGTCCACAAGGTTTGAAAATAATGCAAATGATATGTTTGCTATTATACTGCACACTTCCAGATGAAACTTGAGTGATACAGAAGAGCAGTACAATATAATTTTAAGCTATTTGAAACCATCTAGCACAATCTAAACCAAAGTTTAGTTCTCAAAATCTTGACAAAACAGTGTACAATATTTTATTGTATCAGATTACAATAACAGAAAATGTTCATGTTATTCCTTCTCTATTCCCTGTAGAGAGAAAAAATACTTTTTGGATTTTTTTAAGTCATACTTTGTTGACTTATGATATTAAAAATCATCCCTGTATTGTATTGACAAGGGGATATATTACACGGCTATTACAATGACATTCTGTCATTCAATTGAGGGAAAAAAGAAAGAAAAAAGTTCCAACTCAAAAGATGACCTGCTGTCATCTCTGCTTCACACAGTTAGTCTATTTCTACCGTGAGCAGTTTCAAACAGAGTTACAGAGCTTTTATTGGAATTTTGAAAGGAAACGTTCTTTGTGAATGTGACGGAATTGTACAAAGCACTCGGAATATGAAAATTAGGATATTCTCAACAAGAAAAAAAAATAACACTTTCCAGAATACATTGGCATATTGTTAATATTTCAACAACACAGTCTTATTTACATTTGAACTTATTTCCATTGGACTGTCGGCTTCACGTCAGACACTCACAGATGGTATTTACAGCCTCCCTGCATTACAGCGGTCCAACTTGGAAAAATCAGGAGAAAAACATGGATGCCCTTGAGTCCCCCCTCAACTTCTGCCACCCAAGCCAAACATAATACACTGATTCCAATAGTGGCAAATATTCATGCAGTTTCTCCACCCTTCCAAAACTACATCCAAAAAGGTAAACAAGTCATAAGCATTCACATTGTTCACAGCTACTCTGGTTTTTCATTGTCCCATTGTGTTTTGCTATTTATTCCAGGAGTAAATATCTAGGATCCATTTTTAAAAAGGAAAAAAAATAACATATAATATCCAAAATATTATTTACAAAGTTAAAAAAACAAATAAAACCAATAACCAGATCTTTAGTGTTTTTCTAGACCCTTCCATATAAGCTGCAGCAACACACAGAGCACCTCATTGAACATAACCATGGCCTCCACAGATGGCTCCTATTAACTGTTAAATCAAATTCTATTAGGAACAAAATGGTCTTATAAATTTTGTTTTAGGCAAAAGTAAAATACTATAATTGCTTCATAAATCAAGAATGAATAACAGCGAACACCCTGTTAATTTACAGACGAAGGTGACAATTGTGATTTTCTTTCTCATATAATATATTTATTGAAAGAATCTTACCCAGTCAACGGGAACTTTCGTGTGTGTTTTAACAATTTGACATTGCTTCACTTATTTGGTTTAGGAAGGACCACAAGTTAGAGCTATTTTAAGTATATCACTACATTGCTGCTGAGACACTGTCAAAAATATTAAGCGTTTAACCCTCATCATACAAGCACGACAAAATATCACTAACACTAAACCATATTTCTTGTTAAACCATTGTTAGTTATGTATTGAATGCAACCTTAAGAAGAAATTAAAAACTTATTAATTGATATATTTTGTAAAAAAACAAATGTGTACTGCAATACAACTTCCAACTTTTATCCAAAGTACAATCTAAATATTTAAAGGGTTACTTACCAGCTCTTTATTTTGATAAACCTTTTCAATAAAGTAAAAATTATTTTTGTTGTATTTATATGATGAAATCAATCAGGAACATTTGATCCTGAATATAAAATAAATACAATCAACACACAGCTAGCCTAGGGATGTAATCTGTCCAAGATGTCTTGGGTCTGTCCTGGCGCCTCCATTATATGCCCAAAGCACCTCACCTCGGAGTTGCCCAGGAGGCATCCTGGTCAAAGGCCCAAATCAGGGTGGCAGCTTTACTCTGAACTCCTTTCGATTGATAGAGTTCTTCACTCTCTAAGGTTGAGCACATTCACTCTTCAGAGAATATTTATTCCTGGCACTTGCATTCATGATCGTGTTCTTTCAATTCCCAACTAGAGCTTGTGACCATAGGGAAGGGCGGGAATATAGATCAGCAGGCAGATCAAGAGGTTTGCTTTTACACTCAGCTTTCTCTGCACGACAATACATTGGTATAGTGTCTGCATCACTGCCAAGTCCACATCAATTTTCCTGCCAATCTCCTCCTCCACTATCCCCTCACTCACAAACACCAAGCTACTTAAACTCTTCCACTTTGGGCAGCAACTTTTTCCAAACTATGGGTAGGCACTCTACTCTTTTCTAGCTGAGAGCTATTGCCTCAGACTAAGAGGTTTTAATTCTCATCCCAGCCAGTTTAAACTCTACTGCAAACATGCCTCAGTGTGAGCTAGAGGTCATGATTGAATGAAGCCAACAAAACCACATCATCTGGAAAAACAGAGACAAGACCCCACTGCCCACTGGCTGTGCCTAGAAATTCTGTCCAGAAATATTATGAACAGAATCAGTGACAAATGGCTGCCCTGGCAGAGAGCACCAAGAATGAGTCTGACCAATTGCTGACAATGTGAAACAACTCTCACTACTGTTGTGCATGAACTGGAAACAGGTAAAAACTAAAGGACAACACACACTACAGGCAGTTATAACAAACAAGTTGCCTCATGCTTTGCTCAGGGCATGCTGAGCAAAATACGAGGCAATGCCTCCTGGCATGTGACAGGAGGAGCAAACAGTTGCTACTGTCCTATCTGTGGTTTGGGAGCAAAGGTAACACTTTTTTCAAGAAGCTTGTCCAGCGAAGCGTTGCACAGTCACATCAGCAGGGGGAGTTTTCCTCACTCCCAGGAGAGTCATTGCTGCTCTGACCGGGGCTTACATTGTAGCAGCATCAGCTCTCTTTTCATGTGCGGCATGACCAAGGGTGTCTGCCTGTCTCAGGTAGATCCATTGACTTGTCCAACGTTCTGATAGCTGGGTACTGTGTGGGTACTTCCACATCTAAATTATATATGTAGTGATGGCATCGGAGTTTTTCTTCTTTAAATGACAGAGTAACCCTAGCCTGCTTAATGTGATACTTTAATTTTTGATCCATGGCAAACATTAACTGAATAAATCATTCTATTCATACATATAAATTAAATAGCACCAATCTATATATAAATTGACTGGTATTACTATTTGAATATCTCCACATTCATAAAACCATTAAACACCCAAAGGTAAGTATTTCCTCATGTTCCCATGTACTGGCTGGGAAAAAAAATAAGACTCTTTCATCTTTTTTCTTTGGCTGCTTGTACAGAAATATTTAATTACTGAGCAGGTAGAAAATGTCCTTCAGAAAATAAGGTTAGACAGGAATATATGTCTTCATATTCTGGGTCAACTGGGTCACTGTGACCCTCCCCCCCCAAAAAAGAACTAAACTACAACAAAAAAATCAGAATCAGAATTACTTTGTTGCCAAATGTTGAGTAGGTTTACAACATTATTGCTGCGGTACTCAGTGCGAACATTTTATGGACAATACTTAAATAAACATAGAATAAGAGGTTTTTTTTTTTAAAAAAAAGAGAGGGACGAAAAGAAAAAGTGCTGAGCAGATTGATATATATACATGAGTGCAGGGGAAGTCGAACCGGAGCAGAGAACACGAGACCGGGTCATCATCTGAACTGCTGAATCACACTATCCAGCGTCTCATCAGAGACAATCATATCCAGCTAAAATACTTTTCTTTAATCCGGACTTTGTTATGAGAAGGATTCTCCTGTATGACCTGCAATGAATCCTGGGATGTGGTGGGCCACGAAGACTATGCCTGACCCAACCTTCAAATCTGGGGAAAAGGAGGACGCAATTATCGCCCCATTTGGAGGACTCTTCGAATTTGGACAACCTTCATCGCGTCGCTGTGACGTGATTGCCTATAAATGTGGCCTCCGAAGCATGCTATCCCTGAATTTGGACACAGTAATTAACTGCATCACTGGGTGCAACCAAATGCAGGCTTTTTCGTTTTGTATATTATTGTTTATTTTCTCTAAAGTAACCTTTTGAGTTGTACTGTAAGCAGTGTTTTACTTTTCAAACCATTTAGCTGTGTAAATGGGTTTGTACATTAGATGAACAATATTATTCCTGTTTCTTTGTTTAGATTGTATTGTTTGGTCCAACCTATTTCTTAATGGTAGAGACTAATGAGGTTCAGGTGTGTGTAAAATTCTGTATAAAACAAATGAGATGTTGGCAACTGGGGTTGTTTTAAGATCATAGAATGGAGATACCTGGGACAAAGTACACTTAAAATAAATGTAACCAGTCTGCTGATGCTGTCTACTCATCACTTTCCTTACCACTTGCTCTACATTACCTGACAGACCCAAATTCAGACTCTTGATTCAAACTAAATCCTCCCCCCCCTTAAAAAAAAAAGCATTAAAAAAACCCACCTAATATTGGGTTTATCTAATTGGGATATATATAATTATAGATGAAAAGGGCGAGGAACTCATATAAAAATGAACCACAAACAAGTTTCAGACAGTGAAGGCAGAGGATACATAACGGACAGTGTGACAACAGCTAAACAGAGAGGCAGTAATGGATGGAGAGCAGAGATAAAGACAAAATAAGGTCAGTGCGGGGGCTAGACTAACTGAACTTGCATTTTTCTGGGCTGGAGAACCATTATTCATTAAGAACTATTTTGCGATGTAAAACAGTCTAATATTAGAATCAGTATGTTCTTTTACTTTTAAATAAGAGTAGAGGGTAGAGGTCAGTATGACGGATAAAAAGTGTCTAATCAACCACCTCTGATTTCAATTCAGATAACTTATAATTCTCTGTTAGTGAAGTGAACAAAAAGACACATGCTGGATGGAACAGAGTGACTATTGGAAAGAAGAGGGTACACACGGTTCCTCATTTACTGGGGATGAGGTGCTTTTAGACTCAATGAAGCTTGTGAAAAAAATCCACATAGCAAAGACATGGATTAAATGCAGAAAACACTAAAGCACCATATTTTTTAATGGTTTGGTATTTTAAGTAGAAAAAAAGAAAGACAATTAGTATTACTTGACAAAGATTGTAGTCAATTTAATTTATCTATATATGAAACATCTCAAAATGTGCTGATGTACAAATCTTTGGAAAATAAAAAAGGAAAAAAAAAGGAAGATTTATGTACAGTATAATCTAGCCAACTTTGCACAGTGTTAAATTCATTATCCTCTCTTGATATGCAGTAAAGAGAAAATTGAAGCAAGAATAAAGTGCAATATTATTCATCACCCAAACATCAATTCTTTCTGTGCTTAGGCTGATATATGTGCTATAGTGCTGCAGGACAAAAATCCCTTTCAAATTTATTGATACATCAAACAGAAACTGTGCAGTGCTTGCACCACGGATGTGACAGTTACTATACTGTAAATCATATGGATTATATATTAAATGCCTCGTCGTACATTGTATACACTAGTGTAAAACCTGTGTTCTGCCAAGCAAACACTAAACTACAGTGGGGGGTCACCCTGCTGTGTTTTGGCTTTGAAAACAAAAACAAAGCTTTTTGAGTTTACGGTTTCCAATTTGTATTTTCAGTGCTCTTAAATCTCTGGACCCATTTTTTCTCTGAGATTGTGATGCATTTATTCTGCGCCTACTTTTTATCCCCGTTTTTTAGTATCCATTATCTTTTCGCTTCATCTTTTGTTTCCTTTAAAACACTTCTTGACAAATCTTTTTTTTAAGTGTTTCGGGAATGGATTTGACCTAATTTGACTTGAGAATATGTAGCTCTGCAGGATGCATTTAGCTCTCCAAACTAGATTAAAACATTTTTATTGAAGGATAAGAGTGCATACGCGTAAACTCAATTGCGAAATTGCTCCTACCATTTCAATGAAATATATTTTTCCTCTTCAGCTATGAAAATGAACACATTCTTATGGGAAATGATACACAGATACCAAACAAGTTCATTTTTATTTCAACACAAAACATTTACATGCAAAACAAAAGAAAAATATGAAGTTAGGAAAATGTATTCAACTCAAAACCAGGTTATATCATAAGTACTGTGTTGTATATAAATGATATGCAGCCTGCAATACCCACAAGTATCCTTAAAAGGAAATCATACAGAGTAGAACTGGGGGAAAAGGGATGGTTTCAATCTACCAAACTGGAAACAGGATTCTTTTGTCACTGGGCTAACTTGCAGTGTTAAAGGTGACCACACTGTAGTCTTTGTATCAACCAGTAACTTTGTTAACGGAACCGGTTTCTACTAGAAATGGCCACGGTACACAGATGTCTTCAACCATGGCAGGCACACCTGTTTCCTATCTTCAATCAGTGCCAGTGATTGACGATCTTCAAGATGACCGAGCTATATTTGATTGCTCGTTACTCACCCAAGTTACGTGTTCTGCTTTAAATAACCGCTGTATGGTTTAAGTGCTCATGGGAAAATATTGCTACGAGTGTTTAACATCAGGCTTTTAAAGATCCTTGGTTTCTTTTGTTGTTTGTTCAATAAACCCTGTTCGACTGCATTTTAAGACTCCCATGGCACATGCTAATGGCTGCATAATTATTTTCCATCCTTATTTAGTGGGGAAATCTTGAAGTAAAATTCCACTCCTGTATAGTATAAAATAAAAAAAAAAAATCATATTTTGCAAAGTTGATATCTATATCTATTTTTTTAACTTCAACAGCCTGCTGTCACTGACTGATCAGTTATAGGTGCTGACTGCTTAAAATCCAAAACAATAAGTACCTCTGTCAGCATGGTCGACAGCCTTGCTCAACTTTGAAATATGTCTCTCCCCTCTTTACCCCTACCAGCAAAAGAGACAATAGAAAAAAGAAAAAAAACAGTGGCAATGCAAAAAAATGATGGGAACTAGTCTGGTCCTAATTCAGGCTAATTGTTTTTTGTTTTTCCAGACATCCTTCCACACACATAGACTGTGCTGGCTCACAGAAAGAGTGGGTCATTGTCATTTTGGTCAAGATTCTCTATGGCAGGTTCAGCAACTATTGCACTTCAGTCAAATGAGTAAGCAGCTGATGTGCCAAAAAGCTGCAAAACATTATCAGGCAGCTGGTGTTCATAGCAAGCCTCACCAGACAGCTTCAGTCCATATCGGATGTACAAGCTGGAGTTAAGGCTCTGCAAGGACATCCGATTTCTAAGTTTGCAATAATTGGAATCGTGTATTTTACTGCATTGATTTATTTTAGACAAAGAAAAATTTACATTTATGGCTTCGCTCATGTGCGATTCATTTGCAGTTTGGACGCATAGGTGTGAACAATTATGGCAAATAATAAACAATAAATAAACAAAACAAAGAGTGGCTACTTTGAGGAATCTAAAATACAAAACACATTTAGAGTTATTTTTCTTTTTTTTATTTGCTACATAATTCCATAGATCTGCCTTCATTTATTTATGTCTTTAGTATGTATCTGAAATGTAGAAAGTCATAAAAATAAAGAAAAATCATTAAACAAGAAGGTGTGTCCAAACTTTTGACTGGTAGTCTATATGCTCCATCTTATCCCTGCAAATACTGTACTTATCTATCTAACAAAGGCCTCAAAAAAACATGACAGAATAGATGATATAAAGATGACTAAGCCCTTGACCATGGCTCAAAGTCACTGAAAAGAAGAGTGGATACATCATACTTGGCTAAAATCTGGATAAAATTGGGTTAAAATTATACTATAACCAGTATTTTAACGTATCACAACAAGGAGTCCTGACATGCTGCTTTGGTGGAGAAATATAAAATAAAATAAATAATCAGGATCAGCACCTCATTTGCGGCCATGTAACAAAATAGTGATTAGATTATTGGTAGGGAGATTAGGGGGCAAGGTTGAATTAACCACAGTACAGTTCATATGCAAAGTCCCTCAGAGCCATTTTAGCTCTCTGTGCACAAAAAGGCAGAATAATAATGTATGATATTACCTCTATTTACCAGTACATAATTGAACACCTTTTGGCTATACTATACAATGCAGACAGGTAATACAGTGTAAAATGAAATTCAATAAAACAGCTCCTCTGAATGCTTGAGACGAATAAAGAGAAGCTCATTAAATTCATCTAAACTACAGGACAAAATTCTGTCTGCTAATTAATGGTACCTGTGAGTAAGTGTTCCACCTTTCTGACATATCGGAATAAAGCAAACACTGCAACATGGAAATGCTTGGAAAAAAAAATATTCATTATGTTAGTCTTTTTGAAAAATACATTTATGTCAGCTGGAACCCTTAGATGGCTTTGCTTTGGTAATGGCTCGTCACAGTCACATGCAAAAGTTGTCCTCGGCCTAAAACTTTTGCATGGCCCAGCCCTTTTCTGCACATTATCCACAGAGAATTCACTTAAGAGTGACATTTTGACAAAAACCTCCTGTACCAAATGCTATGTTTTATATTTTGGTGCATTCCTCTTTTTGCCAGTGGTGAACACTGTGTACTGTGAAAACTTTTCTGAAAAAAGATATACGTTTAAGATGTTTATTTAACAGCCACAGCAGCTGTCAGTCAGTTTGAAATCGTCTCTCCTTGTAACCTTGCAGTGCCTCTGTGGAACACATGGCTTTTTTTTTTCTTTTGGTGGCGTTTTCAATTATAGTCATCTTCATCAAATCTGGTCTGGTTGATTCTTCTGGTTCGATATGATGGTGCCTGAAGCGCTCATGTTAAAAGCACACCACCCTTCCCTCCTGCTATGCTGCGACAGTTTTGAGGGGAAAAAAAACCAAAACAAAAAAACAGCTTGTATGTATTCTCTGTGCAGTGGATGAGTAAAATAGGTGGGAGGAAATACTGTAACTCACTGCCATAATGTGATAAACAATTACTGATCCGTCATAGTGTAGGATGTTACAAATATGGATATATATCACCTTACAGCCAATCAAGTGGCAATGTTCACTGTTATATGTATATAATGTATGCACACTGGGAAAAAACGCCCTCCAAAAACAAGGAAAAAAACTTAATACAAGATATTCTTGCTTGAAATAAGTGGAAAAAAAAGTGTATTTAACTTATTTTCAGTTCTAAAAAATGTGACACTGTTCTAGATTTAAGTTCAACACCTTACTTGAAAGAAGATTAGAAACTGGCATTTCGAGACAAAATGTATTAAAGTTAGCATTCTTTTACTAGTATTAGGCAATGTTTTTTGTAATAATTCTCCATTTCTAGTGCATTTACCTTTCTATACAGCAATACTGTTCAAGATTCAAGACTTGTCTACTGCTTATAAGACCAAAAAAATGAAAACTATAGACTTTCAAAGCAACAACTTTATTGATAAAGCCCCATAAACAGAGAGGACTACATAAAAGAAGGCCATTTTGCATTTACTTTTTTTTAACTGCCCAATCTGACAATAAATACACCTGTAACATTTGTGCATTGCACAGACACAATCAAAGCACAGACAAACACTGGCACACTAAAACTGCTCAACCTGTAACATTTGCTATTAATACAAAGTGCTTTAACCATTCAAACTAAAAGGTCCTGGGCTACAGTGACACGAACATGAACATTTGACCACATTCATCAAACAA
>VURO01035899.1:25961-36993 GCA_015108175.1 Pelvicachromis taeniatus
ACCATAACATTATCATTAAGGATGCACGGTATTAGATTTTTCAGCTATATCTAATATTTTACAGTTGTACTAGCCAATACCCAATAAAGCAATTCTCCCTTTTATACCAAACTTGTCAGTTTCGGCTTAGTCGGTTTACTCTTTCACAGTAGAGCCTATTTGCTGAATAGACTGCTGTCTAAACTCAACGTTAAAAAAAATACCCCTAAAAATTAACTAAAAGCTAGTGCAAAAACCAAACACAAAATGTGGGCATGTTAGCTGATATTATCGTGCACTCTTAATTATAACACTGGGCTAACCTGGCCCTATTCCTGACAAAAATCAATCGCAACCAACATGGACTGTAGTAGGCGTGGAACTAGGCGTTTACTGGCCAAAAAAGCCATGCACTTCTTGTAAGATGATGTGAGATCTCTCTCATGGATTTTGTCTAAGAGAACCTCCGTCGGTATGACAGAAAGCAGACTGGCTACACACTTTGGGTATGTAAGGTGAAGGGTATAACAGTAGGCCATAAGGTATAAAGCACCCTCCGTAACCTTGTCTTTTGGAAACGTGGTTATTGGCACATCTCCTACCGCTAGGATGCAGTTGGACGGACTCACAATCAGGACTGGGCAGGAGAGAGGACATTTCATCAAATAGGTATTAGGGTCTTCTTGGTCCTTTAACACATAACACAGACATGCTTTTGTAAGGATGATGCACTTTTGTTTCAAACACATAAATAAAGCTAAATCTCACAAGTTTAAGTTTTAACACAAGTTTAAGTTTTGATAAAACACATCTGAAATTGCTACTTTCAATTATTCTCAATGCGATTACTGTTCACATATGTCTAGCTTTCCTGAAAAACAGAAAACCAAGGCTACTTTTAATTGGTTATCATTGAGGTGATAAAAAATCTGTAATACACGTAATGCATCCATGTTTGTATTTACTGGTCACAGATAGCTAACCTGTGAGAATCGTCAAGGACCTCACATAGAGTCTGGACATGCACCAGAGCCTCACTTGCATCTCGTGACCTCTTTGGAGGGACAGAGGTGGATGGGAACAATGATGGCAGCACACATAGGATCTCAACAGCATGTTCAGCTGTACAGAAAAAAATCAACATCTCATTACCACACTTAAACACAATGCTCAAGATCAGAGCTGAATGTCTTGTAAGCTACTATTGTTGGTGTGACATAGAAGGGACAAACTGATCAAAAAGTTAAATAATTGTTCAATATTTTCTAAATATTTAGAAGAGAGTACTGAACTGAGTTTTTGCAAGAAAGAAAATAGTGATCTTTCCTTAGTGTAGAATTCCACTCAGAAAGTTTTGGTTCTAAAAGTGAATCCCGTCTGAACTGGTGGATAGCTTCCATTTCCAGCAGTTGTAACAAATCTGCTCCATCACTACATTTATCGATTTTTTATGCATTTTATTTTATTGTTTATTTTGTTTTGTGAAAATGTACAGAACATAAACAAGAACGGAGCTAATGAAATACTAATTGGGTAACAATCATAACTGTCAGTTCTATGAGATTAAACAAAAATATACAATACTACATGAAAGATAAACTACTACAAAATAATTATTATGGAAAGATTGTTCATCCTTACCCACGGGAGGTTTATTGAAGCATTTATTTATAAGAGTGAACTGTATCTCTTTTCTAGAAGTAAGAAAGATTAAATTTATGAGAGAAAAACACATTAGTTATGATTTAGGAGTGAGTGTTTTAGATTTTTGGGCCACTATGGATTGAGAGGCATGCTGGTATAGAGTCAAGCGTTCTAATCAGGAGCTAATTTACTCTCAGGGTTCAAGGTGAAAGTAATTAGCTATAATCAAGTGCTTGGTTGGACAGAAAATGTGCTAAAAGCAATGCTCATGGAAATTTTTGAATACTTGTGGTATTTTCTTGAATATCACTTAGTTATCATTCTATTTACTCAAACTGCAACTATTAGTGTCAGATTTATGACAGGGACAATCATTTTAATGTTTGGGCACCCGATATCTGTTTGGCTTCAGACACAAAATTCTCAAGTGCAAATTGGATAAAAATGTCTTAAAGAGAGAGTTGTTACAACCAAAAAAATAACAAGACAATAAGGGGAACAAAAAGAAACAGAAGTCCAACAGATGTATTTTGCTTTTTTCTTACAAAGGCCTTACAGGACTAGTAGAATCAGCTGTGTTGTAAATTTCAATTTTCAATTATATTCAAAATTCATATTTCCAATAATGGTGTTAGAATGTTAAAACTGTGAAACACTTGTACTGTTATCACTACGTGTTGGATACACTGTGTATGTTAACGCAGGACAACAGCAAGCCAAACGAGCAGGATACGGAGTGTCTTGCCCCTTTATTATGGTCTTCTTGACACCTTACAATTCTTTACAATTGTGGCTTGAATAGCTCAATGAAAGTGTAGAGTGAAACTAAAAATAAACATAAAAATAAAAATATGCTTTAGCTCTTTGACATGTGAAATAAATACACCAATAGAAATGGCTAGTGCTCAAAAGCATGCATGAAAGTTAGTCTTAGCTGCTACTGATGATAAACAGTTGTTTTAGCGATCCTTTCATATGCAAATTCAGTCGCTAGCATCATTGGTAGCACTCTAAGCAAAATCAGCTTCTGGGATAAAGCTAATTCCTGGTAGAAACACATTCACAAAACAATCTTTAAATCAACTCTTATACAACACATATGAAGCAAACATTCAATAAACTTACAACCATTGCTTTCGAAAGTGTAAATAAAGATTCAGGTCACAGGAGGTGAACTTTAGGTGGATAAACAGGTTGACTGCGGCTTCTACTTCCCACACTGCATTGCAATCACAGATTACCCCTTGAAAATAAGATGTTGTTATTTGTTCTGTCCCAAGTAAAGCAACAAGCAAATCTGAAAATGGACTTAGAGATGTTGGACATAGAAATAAAAGCTGCACCCGCTGCAGCAAAAGCAGAAGTTGCTGCAGCTGCTGAACAAGAACAAGGAGAAAAAAGTTCAGTCCCATCAGAAGTTGTCAGATAGAGAACTTTGGAGTATGTGAAACATCAAACTCAGCTGAAGTCACATCCAGCTGAAGGAGGAGCACCTCAAGTCCAACTAATAGCAAAGGAACCATTCGCTCCAAGGAAATCTGGAAGACTTCCTCTTCACCTGTGCTTGCGAAAATGTACGTAGAGGAGGAAGCCTTTGACTCACCAACAGACTATATCAAGCTTGAACAGTGACGCACCTATGGCTGACTTTATTATTACCATGATTCATAGGTTTTTCAGAAGTTGATACAAATCTTGGATGTTCTCCGTGTTGGAGACAAACTTCGTAATTCATAATTTCTTAAAGAAATCTCACTCTAAATAGCTTTTAGGTTTTCAAGATCCCTAAAAACTGAAAAAATCAAACACACACACTCAACAAACAAATCACAATATCAAGCATGACTACAAATAGGCAGAAGGAGAAAAGTCAAATCGGCAGGTGGTGTCTGAATGGTGAGTGGTTTCAAAAGTGGTAGCTACAGGGGTAACTACTATTATTAAGGTTTGCTGGTTAAAGGCAGAACAGAACAGAAAAGCTGAAAAATGTGATGCAAGAGAAAGTATGGATAACAATCATCTGCTCAGTATTGATGATTGTTATGTAGAATTTTTTTATATCCTAATAAATTTTGAAATGCTTAATTTTCTGATGTCAGAAAACATCTACATGCTAATTAGCTTGTCCCTGCCTGCACATTGTTTATGTAGTACCACTTTGTCCCTCTAGAGGGCATTTCCTTTTATACAGCTATGTGTTCACCTCGAGCTAATTCTTCTATTCATAAAATAGATGAAATTTTATTAAAACATTTTCATATTATTTTCGTAGAGAGTGATAACAACCGCGGAGAAGATCATCAGGACTCCGCTGCCCTCTCTGCAGAGTAGCTACCATCGCAGAGTCCAGAGGAGAGCTGCCTCCATCCTTAAAGACCCCTCACACCCCCAACACGGACTGTTCACGAAGGTTCAGAAGTGTGAACTCTAGAACATCCAGGCTCAGCAACTCCTTCTCCCCCACCGCTATCAGACTCCTGAACAGCTGACCTACCTCAACTGCAATTTGCACATCAGGCTACTTTGCACATCAAGTTCATTTTGAACTTTTCTACACTAAATTACTTGCACATACTTATTTATCTTTATCTTCATTATTTATCTCCGTATTTAAAAGTTGGCATGTGTGTGTATGGACAGCAAAGGAAGAATTTAATTGCTCAAGAGAAATGCTGTTTCTTCTGTACACATGACAATAAAAGTTTTAGATCTTGAATGTGAGAAAAACATTTAAAGTGCACACTTTAAATGTTTTAAAGTGTGTTTAAAAGTGTGTATCATTTGTTTATTATTGTACAGTGCTTCCCCTCACATATACACTCTTACTGTTAATTTGTCTACAACAACTACAGTATTTTGCTTTCATACTGCATCATGTGTGTTTACCCTCTTCATATTTCTTTTCTGTTATAGTTTTCTTACTTTGGAAACTCAGCTGTTCTGCTGGCAGTATACTTATCCACATATATGACTGTTTGCTTGACTTGATTCCAGTTATCTCTTGGTTAACCCAGTGGCTCGATAGGCAGCTTTATATGACCACCAGTGTTGCCAGTGTTAAGGTAAATAGTACAGGCCCCTGAATGGTTAGGATATGTTTTCAACCTAGGACCCCTTGCATCACTTACGCTTCTTTGCACACCACTTTTGATGTCCGATTCTCTGGCCTTTACTCTACGTGTCAGTTTCTGCAACAGGCAATGTGCCATAGAGTTTAAAGTTAAAAATAAATCTAGCATTGCTTGGGCACTCACTGCTCTTGCAAAATATCAGCAACCGCTTCAAGGGCAATGTCATCTATATAATTCCCTTTAAGGAATGAAAAACATATGTGACAATCCAGAAGTAATTTCAGCAACACACGTGTCAACCTATATTATCATACAAGTCACAACTGGCCTCGCAACACAATACAAACGAACCATTTCAAGTATAAATGTAATTAGAGATGTTGATGTAGAAATTAAGCCAGATTAGTGGTTTAAATATGAGATTACTGAGCATAAAATCATTTAGATACAAAATGCGGCACATGCTGAAAGCCTCTCACAGCTCGCTGAAGTGGCAGCTGTGCCCGAGGACTCATTTGCTCAGGTGCAACAGTTCAACTGAGTTGACAGACTGACATACAAAAAAGTCACAGCCCCAAACGACCATGTTTAATTCTATAATCTATGCATATGCCATTTGAGTTTAATGTTCAAATAGAATACATGTGCACCTCTAACATAACTTTAGATTGACAAGCATGGAATTACCAAGCCAGCTTGAATGCAGCAAACATATTGCTGTGAGGGATGTTCTCCCCAAAAGGTCAACTGTTATCATTTTAAAAATATCTATGCACAGGAACAGTTAATTTATGGTGAAGAATAATACAAATTCAGATGTGCAGCAAGGAAACATACCAAATTAAATGTTACACACCTTTTTCCTTACTGCATTTCTTCTCCATGCATGCGATGGCACTACATGTGGGCACTGAATTGAATAGGATGGTGTGGAATACAATAATATGGGAATAATTTGGTTTACTTTAATATCCTTAGTTTATTGCCGCAATAGGCCTAAGTTGTTGAAGGGCTTCTATTTCATCTTTTATCACTTTTTCCCTCACTATGTGCTTACATACCACGCTGCATTTAATCATATTATTAATCTCTTGCTGTTTTTTTTTTCCTGTCTTCCTCTCATCACTCCAACCGGTCAGATGTCTGCCCTTCCCTGAGCCTGGCTCTGCTGGAGGTTTCTTCCTGTTAAAAGAGAGTTTTCCCTTCCCACTGTTGTCAAGTGCATGCTCAAATGGGGTCGTTTTCTCTGTATTATTATAGCTTTCAGGTGGTTTGATCAAATCCATCATTGACAGCTATCACACAGTGGGTTCGCTTTATTTTACCACTAACTAATAGAATACACCACTGTTGTAAGTCACAGTGACAGGTATTTTTTTTTTTTACATCCTTGGGATTTTGTGACATAAAAACAAAAAAAGATAAACAAAAAAGTAAAAACAAAGATCATTTCCATTCAACTGAAATAATGTGCAAAATTGGCGTCAGGCTGTAAATCAGTAGAACAACAAATACATCCATGTATTTTACAGCCAGTTTGGCTAATGGACAGTGAGGAATAAAAATGTTCACAACCCACCAGCTGCTAAAGTAACTCAAGGGGTCACAGGTGAAGCTGTTAATGTCTACAAGCTCACACCTTTCTGCCATTAGGACCTGATGACTCCCTGTAAGCTGAGAAGAGGCAGACAGCTAAAATATGGCTGACACTTCCGTGTGGTGAATAATACTTTTAGCATCACTATTTCCTGTGCATAAGTGTGTCACCTACTTCAAAAGAGCAAATGTATGCAAGTTGGATGTTTCAAAAAAATCAATGGATATCTATCTACAGTAATTGGCTTCTGCTTGTGACCACATCTGCTGTAGTGTTTTAAATGGCTTATAATAGGAAAGAAAAAGGAAATAAGACAAACAAAAATAAATGACAAGTAAAAATTCAGAACGTTTTTTTCCACATAAATTCTTCCTTTGGACTCTAAAGTACAGAAGTACAAAACAACATCGTTGAGAAAACTTAACCAAAACCAGGGACCATGACAATAGCAACTGTAACACAGCAATGATTTTGATTTTTACCACCACTGTGTGAACCATAACAAACTTTATATATTAACTTTCAACATGAAAAAACTGTCATTTGTATCAACGTATATATAAATAGTAAATATAAATGAAAAAGATAACTAATGAATCTAATGGTATAGACTATTGGCCATATATTTTTATGCTTTTTATTCTGTGTAAGGAAAATGTACATAGTGTAACATTTACAGGATTTCATAGATTCATATGAATCTACACTTGCACATGCTACATCCATGCATCCACTGCCGAGGTTGAATGCATACTTATCTTGTTAAGTACTCCTACAAATAAACAGTGATATATTAATATCTGCCTGGCTCATGCAGGAGGAGAAACAGAAATAATTTCCTGACCTTTTGAAGCATGCGTGCTGTTAACTTTGAGGCTTTACATTATAGTGCTATGTTGACTTCTTGTATAGGAATTATGTGATAAGCATAAAAAAAAACCAAGAAATGGACATTCGTTTGTATGAAAATGCCATGAAATTCAATTAACTAAAAAAAGCTTAAAGTTCAGCCATATGGTGCCCAGGTTTCTTTTTTACATCTGATCTCATATATATATATATATATATATATATATATATATATATATTATAGCTCCTCCTGGTAAAAGGGGCACATTCCTGCATAGACTGAAACACACACATGCACACAAACACACAGAGATGAAAGCCAAAATGTTTATGGATGATACCATCTCGCCATGATTGAGCCATAGGTAAGGAGGATTTAGAAAACCTCAATTAGGCGCGGCTGAATTGTGGGAGGATACTGTGGGGAGAATTGCATTTCTGGAGGAAAGCTAATGCTTTTTACAGTTGGTCACAAATAGAAGGGAGGGAAGAGCAAAGAGGTAGGCCCTGATGCCACTTATTGGCCTCAATCATCGTGGGTGATTGGGAGACAGGATGATGGAGAGCTTGCAGCAGACAGTCCTGCTCCTTCTCCACTCGTCGTTCCTCCAGATTCATTTGTATGTGTCAGGGACAGTCAGCGTTCTGAGTAGGCTGAATGGATGTATAAATGCAGGTGTACAAAAAGCAATTTAGTTTGCATTTTGTAATATCACCGCAGTGTAGTCTAAGTGTCTTGTCAATACTGAGAAGAGTAATAAAGCTAAACTGACAAGAGAAAGTGAATTTACTGTGCATGGCAACCCCAGTAACCTGAATGCGCACCACATTTTAAACATTATGTTCTGTAATGATTGCCTAATTTTGTAGAACAAGGTGGTCGCATGCCTAATGGAATACAATCAGTACACAAAATGTTGCTAACAGAACAGTACTAGCACAGACAGTGACCTTGGTACTTACTAGGGAGAGAGCCGCATCAAGCAGAATACACAACACACCCAGTCACTCTACAGCTAATGAGAGAGTGCATTGCTCAGCCTTATCTTCCTAATTAATGATTGAGACATGTCTTGTCAGGCCCCTGTGTGGATTTATGCATGTCAACTCCCTGGGAATGGCAGAGTACCAGCTCAAACAGTAGAGGGACTGGAAGTCGGAAGCAAAAACAATTACCAGGTGAGAGTTTGTGATGTGTAACAATATTTTCCCACTGAAGTGCAAATTTGTGAGTTGATTAATATTGTGTGATCACAACATTTGCATCTTTGTATTTAGTTCATTAAGGTTTGCATATCCCAATTGCAGGAGAAGCAGAGCTTGTAAACAACGTCACATGGACTGAACAAGGATCTTATTTATTAACAACTATTAATCTAGAATTAGGTCTGAACAACAGGGGGATTCAAAGCAAACCTAGTTCTGGCTGCTGATTAAAGTTGATAAAATTCCTGCCATTAACTGGCCTTGTTTACAACAGCTATTTTGACACATAGCAGGCTCAACATATTTATAATTGATCAGATTGATTATGGGCCCATTCATTTCATTTTGTCACTATCATTCCAGTGACTCATTGTGACTACACCAGTTCCCCGGCTCGTATAAATGGAGGGCTTTATTAATGTGAGTAATTATACCTGTGTTTAGCCTGAAATGACATATCAAAATAGCAGCCATAAAAACAACCTATTCATGACTTGTTGGTTTTCTAATGAGAATAGAAAAGAGATTGTGAATAATTCTAATAGACTTTGAAGTCATCTGGGTAGCCAATACACAAACTAAGCTGAAGGCGTGGATGCTGAGTTCAAGTCATCAAAATGACAAGACTAGGATGTCGTATATAAACAAACCATATGTGTTATCAAAGCTGCATTCTGATACCATGAACCATTAACAGCTCATAACTGGGTTGTACTAATATATTTCAAAATCATTCATAAAGTATGCTGTCATTAAACATGTTATATGGTAAACTTTATCCCACAGCTGACTATAATGCTTTATAGTCGGAGTCCTCTGTGGCTCCCAGTGGTCAATTATGGTGTCCGGACCAATGCGAGTAAAATCAATAGAGAATAGTCTCAAGTAAGACTACACATTTACATCCATATTTATAAATGACATACTAAAAATAATGCTTTATAAATGATGAATTAAGTATTAATTAATACCTTATCAATGTTAAATAGTGTTAATTTATTATAAAGTGTTACTGATAAACCATATGTGTTATCTAAGCTGGATTCTTGAGTTTTCTAGATTCTTGTGGTTGAGCCTTCTGGAAGGGTCGCGACATGATCTTTGCATGTATTTTGATGTCTTTTGCCAGGAACTGGATTATTTATTTATTTATGTAGTTGCCTTATTAGTTGGCTGACAGTACACAATGATAGTGGCATACATAATTTTTTGGCTACGTCCACACGTATCCGGGTATTTTTGAAAACTGAAATTTTCTGTTGAAAAATATCTGCATCCACACGTAAACGCCAAAAACGAAGGAAAATGCTGTCAGAAACATGCCAAAGCAATGGGTGGCAATGGTGCATAGAAGCAGAAGATGAAAAATGGAAGGGCCAATAACTGTGTGTGTGTGTGTGTGTGTATGTAAGCCTGTAAACACTGCAGATAATAAAATAAACAGTAACATTATTTTCTCTAAGTCCGCCATTGTAGCAATTCATCGCACCAAAACAAAATAGCGTGGCGCACAGTGTGACGTCACAAAAAAAGGCGCACACCTTTGACGTTGCGTTTTCACCATTTTCACTGTTTTGACTGTCCGCATGTAAACACAAAAACTGAGTTTTCGCAAATATCCACCCTGGCCGGCGCTTTTAAAAATCTTCATTTTCAGTGATCGAAAACGCCGTTTACGTGTGGACGGAAGGTGCAAATGCATAGAAAAATCTCAGTTTTTAAAAATACCCGGGTACGTGTGGATGTAGCCTTACACATGCACTACTGCTGTCAAAGATTGAGCACTGCCTGGCTGGCAGAACTGTGTGTGAGAATGTAAATGTCCAATTCAGCTGGATCAGCCAGTAAATAGCCTTTACCTTGCCAGATCATGAGCACAAAGTCCTGTTGAATCCATGCAAGGAAAACCTCCTCTAGAAGATTCACAACAAGACAGAATGGTTCCAGTAATGATGTGGGCTCTACACTAATGCCTCATTCTTTGTTACTGCTGTTACACATTGACACATGTAACTGGAGTGTACTAGCATTGTTCCCAGAGCATGTAAAGAAATGACTATATAAAAGCACACCTGTTCCCCTGCTTGTATTTGCAAAGACAGTGGCTTGCAAAAGTATTCGGCCCCCTTGAACTTTTCCACATTTTGTCACATTACATCCACAACCATGAATCAATTTTATTGGAATTCCACGTGAAAGACCAATACAAAGTGGTGTACATGTGAGAAGTGGAACAAAAAACATACATGATTCCAAACATTTTTTGCAAATAAATAACTGTAAAGTGGGGTGTGCGTAATTATTCAGCCCCCTGAGTCAATACTTTGTAGAACCACCTTTTGCTGCAATTACAGCTGCCAGTCTTTTAGGGTATGTCTCTACCAGATTTGCACATCTAGAGACTGAAATTCTTGCCCATTCTTCTTTGCAAAACAGCTCCAGCTCAGTCAGATTAGATGGACAGCATTTGTGAACAGTAGTTTTCAGATCTTGCCACAGATTCTCGGTTGGATTTAGATCTGGACTTTGACTGGGCCATTCTAACACAAAGAGATATGTTTTGTTTTAAACCATTCCATTGTTGCCCTGGCTTTATGTTTAGGGTCGTTGTCCTGCTGGAAGGTGAACCTCCGCCCCAGTCTCAAGTCTTTTGCAGACTCCAAGAGGTTTTCTTCCAAGATTGCCC
>VURO01035900.1:3926-19296 GCA_015108175.1 Pelvicachromis taeniatus
CCCCCAGTGGAAGCACTTTTACCTAAAATTACCTAAAATAGACTGTTTGTCTCGTGGAATATTAACCTTCTCTTCTACAAACACCAAATACATGATTTTACCATTAACAGCATGAATAGTGAAAAAAAAATAAAAGTGCAAGGAGCTGCACGCACCCAGAGATATACACACACACATAGATGCCTTAACCAAGTTTATAAGATGCAGCTCTGCTGCCGCCATCTTGCTCAGGGACTCGATTGGCTCTCAACTGTTCCCATATTGGTGCTCCAGTCAGAAAAAGGGAACAGTAAGGATGGGTTATTATATTTATTTAGCTGTACTGTGAAAAAACACTTTATAAATAAATCTCAGATAAGTTGGTTTATGATATTTCACTGCCATGAATATGTTTAATTAAGTATATTAGAACAGTTAATCCTGCTTTAAGCTGATAATCTTACAACTAAATTTACTCCGGCCAACATTCTCATATAAATAATATTTCGGAAAGTTGAAAAATTTGTCAAGTGGCAATATGGGTGTATGTGTTTTGTTTTAAGTGTCTTTCATGGGGGTAATGCAGTAACAGCTGAGCGTCTTGTGTACCTGAATTGCGGCTCAACAGCACGTAGAGGACATTTATAGACAGTAGAAGTGAGGACAACCGCCTAAAGGACAGCTTTTTAATTATAACTCACATGTACGACATCAACATGTTAAAATAAATCGAGTAGTCTAATCATTGCACACTCAGGTTTTACAGCAGAACATCACAAAACAGCACCTGGAGAACTTTACCGTTACTTTTAGTAGCTTTATCTAACCGTTACATTTCTATGCTCACATAATAAAAGCATTTGAATTGGTTTGAAATAAAAATGGCAAAAAAAAATTTTTTAATTTGCATCCACGTCTACAGAAGTACGGAGAAGCCTGACTCCCTGTGGGCATTGTGGTGGATTGGCTGAGAGGAGGTAAAATAAGCGCAGTAGAAGAATGAACCTCACTTAGCTCGGGTCCAGAATTGATGCGGCTTTCATGCTCATGTTGGCCTGAAACAACACAACATGTGATGCGGGTCACATCATTGGAAGCAACGGTGCTGCAGATGAAGACTGAAAGGACCTGCCTGCAGTTTCAATAGAAGTTTTCCTTCTATTTTGAGTTTTTTTGAGTAAAGCTGTTTGTAAACCTGCCATGGAGAAGTCAAGGTTTGCAAATATGTGGGCGGACCTGGCCTGATGCCATTCAGAGGCAGCGTGAACACGGGGAAAGAAGAAAAAAGCTGCTGCTGCCAACAGACTCTGGAAATCTGCCTGTGATATCGGCTGTGATTACTCACAAATAAAACTTATAAAGCTGGAGTAACAGCGAGAACATGTTGCTGCTCCCGTTTCACATTTACAGCACGTAACATTGATTAAACTGTCGAAGCTGTCGTGTCGCATCAAACAGGTTACACAAAGCACGAAATGAAACCAGAAAAAAATGCATCTACCCAGTGAAAGTGATAACGTGTGAGGCGAGGCTGTAATTACTCCAAAGCGCTCGCTGTAATGATGGTGGAGTGTGCAGACAGTCTAAAAGGAGGACATGGTCACCGTGACAGCACACATTAGTTTTGAACTTTGGATTTTAAAACTTTTTTTTTACTTCCAGCATGTTGGTTTTTTTTTTTAAAGGGACCATACGAAGTTAACAGCTAACACTTGCTAGCTTCTACACTCGGCATTGATAAACAGCTTGCCTGTAACGCAGAGACACACGTGTAGTAGCAGATACAGCGTAAGCGTAAACTATCCATCGACGTCAAGTTCAGCCGTTAATTCTGTTGTAGTTTTGGTCACGTTGTTTCTCCAGAAACCCGAAACTTGGTTCATGGATCCTGTTACAACCCTGTTGACGAGCGTTGGTGCAGCTAAGCCTGTCATCAACCCAACCACCCACCCACCGGTCCGTCCGTCCACCCACCCACCGGTCCATCCGTCTGTCCATCCACCCACCGGTCCGTCCGTCCGTCCACCCACCGGTCCGTCCGTCCGTCCGTCCACCCACCCACCGGTCCGTCCGTCCGTCCACCCACCCACCGGTCCGTCCGTCCGTCCACCCACCGGTCCGTCCGTCCATCCACCCACCGGTCCGTCCGTCCGTCCATCCACCCACCGGTCCGTCCGTCCGTCCACCCACCCACCGGTCCGTCCATCCGTCCATCCACCCACCGACCGGTCCGTCCGTCCGTCCATCCACCCACCGGTCCGTCCGTCTGTCCATCCACCCACCGGTCCGTCCGTCTGTCCATCCACCCACCGGTCCGTCCGTCCATCCACCCACCGGTCCGTCCGTCCATCCACCCACCGGTCCGTCCGTCCATCCACCCACCGGTCCGTCCACCCACCCACCGGTCCGTCCGTCCATCCGTCCTCATGTATTAAACATGGACTTCATGCTCCACCTCTTGTTACTGTGAGCTGATAATTGGAACCAAACAGCACTTTCCTCTGTTGTATTTCCCAAAGAGTTGATTCTGTTCATCTGGACGAAGCGTTTTCCATGGGAAATCAGGTGACTTCTTCAGTCTCAGCTGACTGCAGGTTTCCAACCTTATAAACAGCACATTTGCATAATGACTGAAACTAGCACCACTGAAGGAACAATGGGCTGGGAGGTCAGTTCCTTTATCATTTATATGCAAATTCTCATGACCATTGATCAACAACCACTGATCAAAGGTCATTGATCAATGTCCATGAGTACCATTCACAGAGTTGGGGAATGGCTGCAATCACAGCATTGTAAGCTGGTGACAGATGTACCCTTAGGCCCCCTCCTCCATTCAGAGATGGTCTTTCCCTTTTCACGTAAATGGCCTCCTTGACTCCGCCTCAAACCAGCGTTCCTCCCTGTCCAGGATGTGGACATCCTCATCATTGTCAGAGTGTCCACTGGCCTGTAGGTGTGAACAACCTGGCCTGATGAGGTGGCTCTTCTGTGTTGTGCCATCCGGAGGTTGTTTGGTTTCTTCGATCTATAAATCCTGACAATCCTCCTGGCACTCCTGTATTGTATTGTTTGTACAGTAGCCTGTCCTTCCACCCTGACATCCTCCATAAGTGCACTTGTTAAAATCATGTTTTTGTTAGAATGACACATGATGCACAATATTACACAATCACACATTACGGTAGGAGTGCCAGTAACTGTACCATAAACCTGCCAATGTGTGTGAAAATAACCGCTTTGCTAATATAAATCAGAAAAAAGTCCAATACGGAATAAATTGGTACCCTCATTATGGAGTCAGTAAGTAAAATTGTATTTATACATCACCTTTCTAGATAAAAACTCACAAAGTGCTTCACACAGAGATAACAAGGTATAAAACAAAGACAGAAAGTGAACGAAATGTTCATAAGCTCAGTGGGAGAGAGGTCCACAGTCTGAGGGCCACAGGGGCAAAAGCTCTGCCTCCCTTAGTTCTCAGCCTCGTATGCTGGCCACTCGTCTGGCTACTACTTCCTGTCTGTAACCTCAGGCCGCAGGCATACAGGGAAAAAAAAAAAGACGACCTCAATACGTAGATTAAGAGTGTCACTTCTGAGGCTTGTGGGCATGCCGAGCTAACAGCATGTAGATCTGTGTCTCTGGCTGAACGCTGCATATTGTCAGCTTCACTGTTTGTCCAGCTGCTGCCGATCACATCTGACACTGTTAATAGGCTTTTAACACTAAGTGACACATCTGGCATCAGCACACTGACACATGACGACAACAGTGATGAAGTGGCACGCGCTGACAGACATACACCTCCGCACATCGCAGCTGGCACATGCAGCACAGTCGTATTAGTCCAATTAAGCCGCCATATGTTTTAATATAATCTGTTTTCATGGCTCTGTTCTTGTTAATGTCGAGTCTGTAAATATTCACAGGCCACAGTTATTTCCTCTGTATAAAAAAAAGACAATTTGATCCGATGTGAACGGTAGAGAATGACGAAAAGGACGATGAGCAGGGACATGTTTTCAGTAAAGTGGTTTTGTAGGATGCTGATGGTATTTCAACGTGACATAACAGCATCTGAACAAATACCATTTGTGTCACCTGTATTTATATTGTACATTTTCATAAATGAGCTTCTGACATTCAGAGAAACCTGAAGGGAGGGGGGTGGCATACATTTGGAGAACAGAAACAATTAAAAATAAAAGGGAGAAAGACGAAGCAGCCTCAGCATCAATAAAATATTTCTGTGTCCTTAAAGCAAACTCCCCAAACTTAATTAGGTAACTCGCAGAACTCTGCTCCCAGGTTTGAATGGAGGTTCTCGTCCTGTCTGGTTACCAAGTGAGACAGACTGACGCTGATTTCTTCCACCAACAGCCGGCTTGTGTCTACATGTGCTCTGTGAACAGGGAAAAACGTGGTGTTCAGTGAAGGATGCTTCAGGTGTGCTGGACAGGTGTGGGCATTTCAGTCCCATAGTGAGATCTTGGTTCACATTACCAGTAAGAGTTTGTAGACTCTGGGTTGCAGGCCCAAGTGGAGGAGGAGAAGTATCTCGTCACAAGCGAGTGACGACCGACAGATCATCCTGATACGACTGCTGTACACGTCTGTTGTGATGCTCATAGAGTGGAGCGTGCATCGAAGCCGTTGGTTAAATAGTGACACTGTGTGACGTGAGTTTCTTCTGAAGGGGGGTGTCAATTAGAGAAAGAGTGGAAGTGCTCAGTAATTGGTGAGGGGCTAAGAGTAGAGCCGCTACTGCTCCACATGGAAAATGGCCAGTTGAGATGGTCCTCCATCTGAATGCCTTCTGGATACCTCCTAGAGGAGGTGTTCTCAGTCATGTCCAATTGGGAGGAGGCCCCAGAGTAAACCCAGGACACTCTGGGAAGATTATGTGTCAGCTGGCTTTCCACTTAAACATCTGGAGAAGGTGATGGGGAAGCTGGAGGTAAGAGGCAACAGAAAGGATGGCTGGAGCTGTAAATAAATAATGGGACATGTAGGGATGAAGAGATTGGTCCATACTGACAGAGAGAGCTTCTGGCTTCTGGCACAAGCAGACGAAGGATACCAATCCAACGCCATGATTTCTGAATTAAATCCAAATTCTCTCATATGCAACTGGTAAAAGTTGCTTTTGTGTAGTGTGCACATATATGCACTGATAAACATAAACAACAGAATTAAGCTGAATAGATCGGCCCCATATATGCGTAGTCCCACTCAAGGATATGATTAAAATGTTATTAGCTGTTCTGAACACAATCTGGAGTTACTACTCTTACATTACTAATCAGCTCAGACATCGCCCACTGCATGCACTCATGTAGCCAGCTCACACTGATTTAAAAGATGAGGATGTTTCATGAACGTGGCAGTGATGAATTGGACCTGAGCTGTGCTAATAATCAGGGCAGTGCCCGGCTGATGAGCCAGTCATTCTGTGTAATGAGTTTTGTTGACATGGGTGGCTCGCTGTGATCACCGTTGATAATAGACAAACAACTGGTCCGCTCTTATGTTTGACAAGCACGACAACGGCGCCAGCTTCAGCCAAAGGGATCGAGAGTCAGTCAGGATCCGGCGAAGCCTTGTGGCCCCCACGATCCGCTCCAGTGTTCTGGTACCGTTGACAGAAAACGCTGCAAGCTTGGTGTTCTTTAAATTTACTGTTTTGGGAGACCCTTTTGTTCTTCATAGGAAAACAGCTGCAAAGGAATAGAGACCATTTTTATTTTTCTCCCTGCGAGGAGAAAACAGAACAGATTATGATTCTCTGTGTTTCTAGAGGAGCGAAATGCCAGTACAGAGAAAGATAGACTTAACATCCACAAGGTGGACATAAATACCAACCCCAGAAGACCATTTTGACATCTGTAACATTTCTCATATGCATTACAACCTTGAACTTTTGGTCTTTAACCTTGCAGCTCTCCACTACAAAGTCCTTGTAATCTTGTGATGTTGCACCCAGTATAGCGCATGTAATGCTTCTTGCAAGATACATCCAGACAGCTCCCTCAACAACCCCGGGAGAATTTCAAGTACCGTATTTTTTGGACCATAAGGCGCTTTAAGTGAAACAAAACTCATTCTTCTTGCGTCCTCCAACATCGTTAGTGTTGAATTCTCTCGCAGCTGCTCTGTTCCCATGTTGTTGCAGTATATTAGTTAACCAACGTTAACTTTGATCCCAAAAAGTTAGCCTTCATCCTCCAGCTTCACTCTGTTTATGCTAACATAGCTGTGTAGCTAGCCACCACGTAGCACATCATTATATAGCAGCTAGCTCGACGTCAGTAACCTACAAACGTCACTGCTGTTTAGTTTCTGTCTGCAGTGACAGCAGAGCTGTACGTTTGAACTGTTCAGGAATCCTTCAGTCTGAACACGGTAGGTTATGTTTAGGTGGAAACTAGCGAGCTAACTTCCTGCTAACTGCTAACTCTGTTAAACTTTATAGATCCTGTTTTCATGGATGTTAGGCTACACCTGGTAGAGCAGCCACACTCATCATTTTATTACAGATGGAAGGATTTAGACAGTTTGTAACTCTCGGTGATGCCACAGTGTTCGTTTGGACCTGGATTACTCTGCGAGGCTCTTGACTGCGGTAGCCGTAATGCTCCGACAAGCCGTCAAGAGGTGCGGCTTCGTAGCTTACCAAAGTCACTAAAGCATTAGTGACTAAGTTTGAGGAGTGTTTACTAAAACATTTTTTGAGAGATTTGTGCCGTGTACCACACAAAATCTGTTCGAGGTCAGTAAGAACAAACAGAATACATACATAAGGCGCACTGTTGAGAAAATTAAAGGATTTTAAGTGCGCCTTATAGTCTAAAAATACGGTAACTTGTGAATGTGTCTGAAGCAGACTGCACTTGGCTGTATCCTTTGGGTCATTGTCTTGCTGGAAGACCCACCCACGATGCATTTTCGAAGGCCTGGCTGAGCGATGGAGAGTCTTGTCCAAGATTTTTCTATTTTCCCTTCCAAGCTATGCAATCATCTTGTGCGTTTGGCAGAGAAAACACCCCTAAAGCATAATACTTCTACTGCTTGTGTTCTTGGGGTCAAAACAGCTCAATTTTCATCTGATCTAAGCACATCACTTTCTTCCAAGTCTCATCACAATCAAAGTGTGCACTGATAAACATCAGATCATCAGATCTGAGGACTTTGCGGGTACTGCAGGATTTCCAATCACGACAGTGTAATGTCATCCAAGCTGCAAAACAACCATTTTCTTGCCAAAATGACACATGCTGGTGCAAATTTTGCCTTGTGGTGCCCTGGCCTGCCCGGCCTTGTGACGGTCTGCAATCTTACCCTTAATGTCCTTAGACGGCTCTTTGGCATCAGCAGCTCGTTTTGTTCATTCCTGCGTGATTAAATGCTTTGAATTGCTGCCATATTATTGGCTGATTGGAGAGACTTCTCTTTGTGTTAAAGAGAAGCTGGGTGTATGTGCCATCTATGACACGTAGTCACAAATAAAAGAGAAAAAAATAAAAATCCCTGCCTGGAGCTCAAAATAAAGAAGGATAAGAAATGACCAGAGCAAACTGGCCACAGATGGAGGTTGTGACATCAATCGAAGGAGAGGGAATGAGGTGGTGTTGTCGTTCAGAGGCAGACCTCTGGCAGATAAATGGCTGTGGTTTCTCTCATCAGCATCAGTTGCAACATCTGCTTGTTGGAGACGTTTCTGTCTGGCTGCAGCAGGTCACCGCCCTGCTCTTCACGCTCTGTCTGCATGTGTGGATTTGCATCTGTCAAATGCATCTATTTTAGTAATGCCGGATACCTCATACAGAGTAACCATACGACCTTATATATGTGGGTGTGCAGCGCCATCAGTCAGTCTGCCTCATCGGCCCAGTCAGCGGTCTTCTCTCATTCGTGTCATTGGACGCTGGAGTGAGTCCAGTACGTATTCAGCCAATTAACTGAGAGCGGGACAGCAGTGAAGGGACCCGCCATGTAAGCCATGTCTCTAAATGTCAGTCGCCACAACCAAATGGTGCGGAACGGTGGGAGGAAGGTAAGGAAACAAACGACGTGCCAGTGCAGCGTACCGTGATACGTCAACGTGTGACTGACTTCCATCTCAGCAACGTGCACGCTGCAGTGACACCAGCGTTGAGTGGAAAGTCATGTTAAGTTAATTATGGAGCGTTGGGCGTTATCGAGTGCTTAAAAAACACCAATGACGAGATTAAACAGATGTCAGGGAACGCAGTAAGACGGGGAAACGTTTGACTCCGGTCAGCTGTGGATGCACTGAATGAAACTCCGCAGATTAACTCAAAGGCAAAAATATTGTCTGCTTATATTTGGACAGATTTAATTTGAGCATTTCATCAAAGAAACAAAACATTTCTCAGCACATTCGTGCTTTTGTTCTTCGAATTTTAAAGACTTTAAATGAGTAAAGACAAAATGAATGCTGTCGATACTTCGTGTTGTAAAACCATCTCCATACTCTAGTGTCTGTGACCTCCAGAATTAATCTGGTCTACTCATCATTTCAATTTGTGGCTGTATTCATTACAGTGGGACAGATTGCAGGGCTGCAGACTCCACACACACATACAGAATTAGAGTGGTGCATTTTAAAGATCTGAATGTGATTTTAGTGTGTTTCCAGGGTGTCAAACAATGCTGCTGGTTTCACAGACATTCACATCATACTGGGCGTGGCAGCGCTGCATGCAAAGGGTTGAGTCTAAAGAGCTGCAAAGGTGACGATGGCACAAGAACTTTCTTTGTGATCTTACTGATTGGTTTTACTCTTGTGTGGCACGGTGGCCCAATGGTTAGCACTGTTGCCTCACAGCAAGAAGGTCCTGATTTCAATTTCACCATCAGGCCCGTGTTTGCGTGGGTTCTCTCCGGGAACTCCGGCTTCCTCCCACAGTCCAAAAACATGCAATTTGTGCATCTAAATTGCCCAATTGGTGGGAATGCAGGAGTGAGACTGTGTTTATATGTGTTAGCCCTGCGACAGACCTGTCCAGGGTGACAGCTGGGATAGGCTCCATCGCCCCCCGCGACCCTGAAAAGGATAAGCGGCTGCGAATGGATGGATGTATTGACCCCGTGCCACAAAAAACAAAAGATTGTGACTTAAATTAAAAATGCACTCGTTCACATGAACCCTTCATGTAGAAAAATGGGACTTGCCTTACAGTCTGTTGATACGAGCTCTTCAGACGTGCCGCTGCACGTACAGCCCAGGTCTGTATGTACGGTGCAAAAAGACGCCTTCTAGATGCATGCCACGGGATTTTAATCAAATTGTCAGGGCCGTGTGGTTGATTGGCAAAGTTGGACCAAAATGGAGGTGAGTGGAGGAGGGAAACCAGTTGGATTATCTTGGCAGGGTTGCAGTTAAACAGGTCTTCAGTCGATGGAGGATGAGCATCGAGAGAGAGCGCGCGAGAGGAAGAATACACAGGTATGCGCTAGGAAACGCATTTGGCTTTTTATTACTCGAGAGAGGCACAGCATCTGATGGATGGATCAGCTAGTCTTATATACTAGCATTAATGATGATGATCAGCCCCAGATGTGTCGAGAACAGAGCGCTTAATCAGGAGCAGGAGAAACTGGACCAACCCACGCCCTTATGACACAAATAGCTTTTAAGTGTCAGGTGTCATCTAGAGTCCTTTTTGTCATTTACCTCCAGAAGCTTGGAGCCTTTTCCTCTTTGCTTGGACGAAGCACCTGCTGACGTCTGGCTTTTATCTTGACCACATGACATAACCGTGCATTACTCAACGGCCCATAACTACGGCCTGTGGTAAGACAGGAAATTCAAAGCTCCCTCTTTGGCGGGACGTTGTGAAATGCACTTTGACACAAGCTGCATTATCTGCACTGCAGCGGCGCCGAAACACCAACTCAATCTAGGACGAGTTTGGAGACACTAAAGGAAACGTAATGAAAGTAAGTAAGCGCCACGATATCGTGACTTTGAATATACAGTAAGTAGGGATAAAAATGTCAGCTGCATTTAAAAAGTCCACATCTGTATATAATATTGTAATTTTGGTGTGAAATAGGTACTAGATAAGCAACCTGTGAGCCAGGAGTGATGCCTTAGACAGGGCAGTGACACTAATGCCCAGTGAAGAACTCTGGCTCCTAAATTACATTTACTGTTCTTGTATAAAAGCTGACAGTGTTCTTTACTGTTCTCGGTGCTCAACTTTGTCTTTATTCATCATTATTGTACCCTTTTGTGTCCTTTAGGTAATACTGCTTTAATAAAACTATATGGAGAGAGCTATAATATTCATTCCAGAGTCTAATAATACTACACTTCTCAAAGTTTTAATCTCCATTATTCATGTTTCATTTTGATTCCAATGCTGTTAAAGGCTGGCTATTTTTTTTTTTCTGGAGGCATAAAAATGTCACAATCAGTTTTATACTCGTGAGTAAAACATGATGAATCAATTACAGCATCGGAGGAGAAAAGGATGGGTTCGACTGCATTAACGTTGCTGTGACGATGGGCACATTTTCACTGTAAGGGAGAAAAACTAAGAAGAGGAAGAACGGATATAAAAGAGCAGCAAAATGAGTGCAGTAGAAGTTTGTTACATGACAAAGGAGTGAAAAGCTGCTGCTGCTGTAGGAGGTAGTAAAAGTTACAGAGTTAGAGACAAGACGGTCTACCAGCACACGTCAACAAACAGAAAAATAGTCAACAAAGCTGAATATGACGCCTCTGTCTGGGAAGGAAAAGTGAAAAGTGTTGTTTGATGGCGGGAAAAAGAAACGGGATGGTAACATTAGCAACGTTAGCAATGTTAGCATGCTTTACTGCGAGTAAGAGAAAAGACTTTAAAAATCAGAAATTATTTCCTTTCTTTTCTTGTTTTTACTGACTAATAATTATTATTATTATTATTATAATTATCTGGTTCCAGCAGTTTCTGAGCTCAACATCATGAATGTATCCGAAACATTTTGTTAATATTGCTACATTTTTGACAACAACAAACATAGATCCTACTAACATTTGCCATCACTCAGATCACATTGACTTTAGTGCTGTTTATCATACCATCGTGTTCTTTTCTGAAGCTACGCGACTCACAAACACAGATGCAGAAAAGACGTCTGCACGGTTTTTGGTCATTTGTATATTTTTGATGTCACAGGTGGTAGATGAATATATTTAGCTGTCCAAGTTTTGAAAACACAACTCTTACCTCCCATACTGTCTGCCCCGCCTTAAATTCATAATCTGTGATAAGTCTCCACCTTGCTATTTTTTTGTGATCTGTACAGGTTTCAAAATTAGTTTTCTGGTTAAGTTAGAAACTTGAAGCTTTCTAAACTTCTCTCACTTGTTCCGACAGTCCTGTTTCCCCCTCAAAGGTCAGAAATAAGAGGAAACTGGAGGAGAGAAAAGGCTGAGCGCACACCTCCATGTCTCTTAAATGATTCAGAGCCTTTGTGTGTGTCAGTCGGTGTGTGCACACCTCTGTTCTTGTGTGAGTCATTTTTTTCTGTCATGCACACCAAAGCGGCGTCTTTGTGAAAGTTTGCCTCTCTGTTGTCTTCATACGTCTGCACAAAGAGTCTGTACTGACGATCAAGCGTGACTGTGTGTAGACTCTGAGTGTGTGTGTGTGTGTGCATGACTTAGCTAAAAATAAGCGCTTTGTCTCCGGGAAGAGCTGCGGAGAGGTAGAGCGAGAGGACAGCCTTTATCAGCGCCATCTAACTTTAATAACTTTACGAGAAGTTCACCAACAACAGTAGGAGAGAGGTGGAGGAGGAGAGCTGGGGTGGGTGGGGTGGGTGGGGTGGGGGGAGCTTACCATAACCCCAACTACTCAAGTATAACTGAAACGAGTTTGTCTCTCTCAAATTAACTGGAATAAAATAAAAAAAAACACCAGAATCAATGAGTGACAGTACAAAATTACACAAGACGCCTTAAATTGAGTCACAGTTATCACAATTTTCCTTGCTGTTACAGAAGCGTTTGTTTTTCTCTTAAAAACTCAGGAATTAAGCATTTATTCTCTCGTAACTCGTTCACTGAGCTCGAATACTACCGGAGGACATCCGGTGATTTGTAATTACTGCGAAAACTGCTGGTGATTTCAACAAATCTGCAGGGCCTGTAATTCGTGGAGTAAAAGTGTAAATTGCCTTCCACGTTGTTCTGCAGACAGACCTTCCTGATGGTACTAATCCTGCACGAATCAAGCTCTGCAATTTCTCTTGTAATTTGTTGTTTCTATGCATTTTCTCTCTGCTTTCTCCTGCCTGTCATTCAAAAAAGAAGTGGAAAATTCTCAAATCCATTCTGAGCTCAAACTTCAGACATGGCTAGGCTTTGTTGCAAATGCATTTGATGAAATATGAGGTAATGTATGATTTTCACACAGCAGCAGCACATAAAATTGCTACTGCTCTGTTACGAGCGTTTCACATCACTCCTTTTGTACACATTCTTTCTCTTCGTGTGAACGGTCAACTAAACGTTTCAGAAGTCTACTGGAGATATATTGCTTCAAAAACATTTGGATTATAAATGGAAATCGACTTCTTGACAACCCCGTCCGTCCATCCATCCGTCCGTCCATCTTCACTTCTCGGCATCGCAGGGACAACATACTAACGAGAGATGCCCAGCCCACACCAGCATGTCTGCCCTGGGGGAGCTCTCGGTAGCACATACCCGAACCACCGTTGTCATCGTTGACCGCTGCCCGAACTCAACTGACTCCTTTCAATGTGTAGCATTAATGACTGTACTCTGGGTCCCTGCCAAATGACAGAGCTCCTCATTGTATCTGTAAGGCCAAGTCCAGCCCAACAATTAGGCCCTTTGAAAAAACAAAATAATGTCTAGTCCAAAATTTGCAAAGTAAGCGTGACGTCTGAAACAACTACAAAATTAGTCTGAAAGAGGTTCAAATTTCAATTCAATTTTATTCAATTCAATTTTATTTATATAGCGCCAAATCACAACAACAGTCGCCTCAAGGCGCTTTACATTGTAAGGTAGACCCTACAATAATACATACAGTGAAAAACCCAAGAATCATATGACCCCCTATGAGCAAGCACTTTGGCGACAGTGGGAAGGAAAAACTCCCTTTTAACAGGAAGAAACCTCCGGCAGAACCAGGCTCAGGGAGGGGCGGGGCCATCAAAATTGATCGCTATGAATAGTATGTTTGCTTAAAATGCACATCCCTACTCTAAAAGGAGATTCCAGGCAGATAAGGAAAAGCACATTCAATCCATCAAAGTCCTATTTTGAACCAGAAAAAGCCTTTTGATACTTACTAAATGGTTACTAAGAGACCCATTAGGTCTTTGTAATCTCTAGTTACACCGTAGCTTCTTCATCTCGCCGGTTTATATCGAAGGTTTAGTCATCACGCTGTCACCGCTCATCTCGAGGTGGAGACATGACCGCCAGTTCCCAGGCCGCCGTAAACATATAAAGTGAGCAGTCCACCAATCGAAGCGCAGGGTGAAATGGCTTTCACTCGTTGGCATCCCAGGATGCTTTAAGAGCAACCTGTCTTCCTCCCTGTCGGTCTCCCCTCTCACCTTCTAGTGCTGCTGTGGGTGGATCGATGCATCTGTACAACGGGACAGAGATGAGTGGAAAATATTCACAGCCCCTATCGATCAGGTGCGCTCAACAAACAGTCACAAAGGCAGCGTTGGCCCGGGGCATGCTGGGTTATTTTATTATTGGCCCTGAGACAAGACAGGCAGACGGGATGAAGGGAAGAGGGCGAGGGGCCTAATGTGGCATGGAAAATAGACCGTTATGAAGCAATATTAGCCGCCAAGCCTTGAGCTGCGCGCACACATTCATACATCAGCGTGCTTGCTAACACACTCTGTGCCTCTCACGCACACGTTGTAAGACACTGCACGAAGGCGCCGGCCCGCCATGCAGGACGTGGTGAGCGTGAGAAGCATCAATAGTGTGATGAATTGCCTTAATATCAGGATTGACTTGTATTCAGGCTTTGCCTCTTCATCCTAATAACCCCCTGAAATTGTCCACCTTAAATATCCAGGATGGATGACACTGCATGGTGAGCGAGGGGTTGTGAGACAGAACGAACAGTGGGGTAGTCAGATTACCGGGGATAGGGGGGCTGAAATGCCATTCTTCTTCATGCTTTTTTGACAAGCAGCTATACTTTAAAATAGTTTAGGTAGTTATTGTCATCATTGCACAAACCAACAAAGAAGAGAGGAGACCTACTCACATCCACTTTACTTTTCTGGCTGTAACATTTTTTTTCAGATAAACATTGAATAGTTTTCCTCCATCAATTTTGACAACAAGTTTGTTGGCTCCATGTATGTCATCAGCAACTTTTTATTCCCTTTGCACAATATATGCAGAATAAAGTGCAACATTAAGCATTTTTCATCTGCTGACAAACATGTACCAGTGTGGATTCAGGCCAGCCTGTTCCAGCACCATAGTCCAAAAACATCACCGCGCTGCTACTTTTCTCCAGGCTTTTGATACGTTTAATCAATATTTACTGTTAAATTTAAGTGAGTGCTGGTTTTGGACAAGCACTCCTGTTTTTCCAGAATCATCAGTTTATAGTTCATGAATCTTAAAAGGTAGCCTGGGATTGGTCCGCCAGGGCCTACGCTCCTGGCCGCCGCCCAGCTCACAATGCACCCGACCGCTACGGCGCCTCCTGCTGGTGGTGGGCCTGCAGGCCACCTATCTCCGGGGGCGAGGTCACTGAGGCAGTTAAACAACTCCTTGGTGGCAAAGCCCCTGGGGTGGATGAGGTTCGCCCCGAGTACCTGAAGGCTCTGGATGTTGTAGGGCTGTCTTGGTTGACACGCCTCTACAATGTTGCGTGGAGATCAGGGGCAGTACCTCTGGATTGGCAGACCGGGGTGGTGGTTCCCATATTTAAGAAGGGGGACCGGAGGGTGTGTTCCAACTACAGGGGAATCACACTCCTCAGCCTCCCTGGGAAGGTCTATGCCAGGGTGCTTGAAAGGAGAGTTCGTCCGTTAGTCGATCCTCTGATACAGGAGGAACAATGCGGTTTTCGTCCCGGCCGTGGAACAGTGGACCAGCTCTTTATCCTCTCAAGGATACTTGAGGGTGCATGGGAGTTTGCCCAACCAGTCTACATGTGTTTTGTGGACTTGGAGAAGGCATTCGACCGTGTCCCTAGGGGTGGCTGGACTCTCCCTTAGAGATAGGATGAGAAGTTCGGCCATCCGGGAGGAGCTCAGAGTAGAGCCGCTGCTCCTCCGCATCGAAAGGAGCCAGTTAAGGTGGTTCGGGCATCTGATAAGGATGCCTCCTGGGCGCCTCCTGGGTGAGGTGTTCCGG
>VURO01035902.1:0-11244 GCA_015108175.1 Pelvicachromis taeniatus
TGATATATGTTACTGCTAAGCAGCTTACATGAGTTTAGCATTTACGGAGGTTGGGTGTTTATCTCTGAGTGTGTGTCTACGTGGGGGGTGTCTGGATGAATTAAAGGGTAAAAACCAGCGTTGGTAAAAAAGTTGAAAACTTACGGTCGTTTTATGATCGGCCATTTCCACCTTACAAAGCCGGCAAAGACTGAATCACTTCCTGTTCGGTTCAAATATCCCCATACTGTAGAACTGCGTGTTCGGGGGGCGTGGTTTAAGTCCACATGTTACCGCTACTTGCTGCCGCCATGTGTTTTTTTGAAAGTGACGACGCATCGACACAAATTTTTTACGTCGACGCGTTGTCCCAGCACTAGTGTCAGCATGCTGGCTTGCAGATGACTCTACACGTGGATGTATTCATTAAGTGAATAGGCTTGTTGATGCAACTCATGTTAGACAGTGAGTTTGCAATAAAGAAAAGCAAAAAAACCCAAAAAAACCCCAAACCTCTGCAGCTTCTACAAAACAACGTCAAAGCAGGCTGCATGTAGAAAAAAGCTCCGTGCATGTAAAAGAAGCACGTGATGCGCTCCTGTGTGTCTGCAGTAGCATACTTTTTCTTTTCATTTGTCACTCTTCTATTTTTAGTTTTTATAAAAGCTATCTGTAACCAGTATGCAGCACCATCATGATGAGAAATGATCTTCACAGGCTCAGTTTGCAGTCCAGCCGAAGTAGGCTAAGTAAAGTTACATTTACATCATGATATATGGCTCGTCAATGTTGAATAATGTCCTAGCTGGGTCTAGAAACAACAGCCTGAAGTTAACAGTGCCATCTTGTTCTCTGTTGATTGACAGCTCTCTTCTGCAAATAGCATAAACATAAGAATGTCACAGACCTATTTAGAAGACATATAGCACCCTGATAATGTTCAATTTTCCAGCAGCTATGCCGAGTCCAATGTGCATTTTCCCATTTATACCCTCATGTTTTCTGATTTGAGTGGATATGTGAAGTATTCTCTAGCAGAGGTAATGGGTTCTGTCAGCAAATTCCCTCTCCAGCTACTTATTACTCTCCACACACCTGCCCATCAATATCAAAGGCTTCACAAAAATACACCAGTGAACTTTCTCAAATGTCCCTCAAACAGCTTCAATCAAAACAAGTCAATATACATTACAACCCTGCTCCCAGAGAAAGATTGAGGCCTGCACTTTCATGTACAAATTGCACGGAGTGCATTCCTGGTGCTCTTATCCAGTCAGCACATGCAGGAGGAACATGTGTGATAGAGATCTGTTGATTGCACAGCAGAAGAGGTGAGTGAGTGAGTGAGGCGACGCAGGAAGTTTGTGAAGCAGGCAACTTCACGCGCAATTCATCAATTTTATGACAGAACCAATTTGAAAATAGCTCCGGCAAAGATAATCAGCACATTTGAAAATGGAGGAAAATCACAAGAAAAAAAAAAAGGATTCGTCCTCCTGTGGACCAATCAGCATTCAGGAAAAAGACCTGCATCGGGATGACAAAAGTCATTCCCCTTGTTGCCCCATGATTGAGGCTGAAGCACTTCTCATTAGGTCTCATTTCATGAGTGAGCACACAGTGAATTGATTCATTGATGTGGTGACCTGGAAGCCCACCGGTGATGTTCGGGTCACTTCTACTGCTGTGAATAATCTGATGCACCTCAGAGTCTAACTTCACACTCAGACATCCCATAAGGCAGCCAGAGAATACTCACAAACAGCAACCCAATTTTTAGACGGATAAAAGGATGTTATTCCAGGTACATATCAGTGTTAAATACGTCCTCTTCTGCTGTTACACTTTTCGTCTTCCACAGTGACAGATAATTCATCAGACATTGTTAATACCTGCATAGCAGCTTGCTTTGAATTGTCACACACTCTTTGAATGTCTCTGATAAGACCATACGCTCACCTCGAGAATAAATGTTAATGTTAACTTAATTTTCAACAGTGCAGTTAGCGCCAGGAGGACGGGGGGGAAAAAAAGAGGTTTATAAGAGGGAGCCTATTATGTGAGCAGAGATTCTGCTCAGATGAATGGGTCTGTCTCAATAAATTGTATTTTTGTGTCAGAGAAGAACGTGGGACCCTTGCCTAATGTGGCGTAAAAGTCTCTTTTGTGGAGCCTCCAATTCATTGTATCCCCCTGTCAAAGCTAAGCTAGAGAAATAACAGTGAACAATGGAAACACAAAAGGAAGAGAGGTCAGGGCACCGAGCGTGTTCCTGGAAACAACATGTGCTCTTTCCAAAAGATGGCAGTCAGCGTTCGACTGAGACGGGACTATTTTCACTGATTTTGGAGATTATACTTATACAACGTGGGATGTTTCCAAAGGTGGCAGTTTGGCAGTTTTGGTAGTATTTCGAGAAACTTTTAATTAAAGGGAAGACAAACTTTGACATTCCTGTATTTGTGCAGCGCTCCCTGTCTGTATGCTTGAGACAAACCAGTTCTCACCATGTGTGGCCTGACCACATCAAGTGTCTGTAACTCTTCCATGTAGCCATGTTGCCGCCACATACTGGTAGAGGTAAATGACATTTGCCCAAAGGGGAGGGAGAATTGGATCGAGGCCACGGTCACACCAAACTTGATATTACCCACCCATCTGTTATTGATACTGGGCTTTGGGGGACACCAGTACCTAGGTTGGCTAAGCATTTGGCCTTGACCTTCATTATTGGCACCCAAGGCTGATGTTGACCTTGAAAAAGAAAATTAAAGAAACTATATCGAGTAATATAAAGTATCTCATGAAAGGGGATGGAGAGAATTGCAAAATACATGCTTTATTTTGTCAGTACTACACTCGACCCCACGATGACATCAAAACGTTTAGCAACATTTCACTGCATGAACAAGTTTTTACAGTGAAAAATGCACAATTTTAGTATGTTAGCAGTTTCAAGGTCATAGGTCAAAGGTCAGGATCGCACAAATTAGGAAAAAGGGTTAGCTTTCATTGGCTCATCTCTGAACCTGAAAGCTATTTATTAATCATAGGGGTACAAAGATGCTTTGTTTGAGCTCTTTAAAACATTGTTTTGGTAAATATAACATTATATGACTTCACAATGACACCTGAAGATTAATGTACTATACCAGATTTCCATATTACCAATGCTGACATCAGAATAAACATCAAAACAAGTTTTTTAATAACCCTTGCCCTTCAGGGGGGGGTTTAATATAGCTTTCTGAGTGCTCTTGTTTTGTATAAAATGTTAAATGAGAGGTTGAGAAAACATGCTCAATAGTCACCATGGATACAAGTTTTATGCCCCAGAAAGAAGTCTCACAGACAAGATGCACTTAGATGTTCAACAGGTTTTAATAAGAAATAAAGGTAAGAGTTTAAGACGAGGTTTCTTGAGTGGAAGTTAAATCGCAAATGAATCACTTTTCTTACGTAGGAGCTCAAGTCCATCTTTTCTCAAATCCAAAAGACATTTTATTTTCAGGTAATTCTTAGGTTTTGCAGATAGGTTACTTAAAGTAGGTGGGTAGCGAATGTGGCAGATACATATAAATTCAAAGGTTAGCAACAAGCAAAATATTTAGTGGCCTGAGCAATTCTTCCACACTGAATCTGTCAGTGATCTGGCGATGAATGGAGAGGTCAGTCGGACAAGGAGCAGCCAAAATAAGCCTCCCCAACGTGGTTTGGTCATTATGATGCCTCCCTTTGGTGGTATTTTGTGCAAACACAAGTGGGCGGAGACCCTCGGATAGACCCAGAACTCATTAGAGAGATTATATGTCTCGTCTTGTGTGGAAGCACCAGAGAATATCTCAGGATAAACAGGAAAATATTGCTGGGGAAAAGAATGTATGCAACACTTCCTTCAGTCTGATGCCATCACAACCCAGCTTTAGATACATGGAGGAAAATCGATGTGTGCTTGTTGTTAATCCGTTGATTACTATCAATGATAGTGTCCTCCTGAGCTGGCTAGCCCAGGTTGGGATGTATACATCATCAAGACACTCATTCAAGCTAATATAATTCATTTCACATTACATGGAATAACCTTGCTTAATATAACCTGCAAACTACTGTTTGAGGTCAACTGTGAAGGATTTAGGAGAATCCATTAGCAGAAAGAGATATTCACAAACACGTTTATGTTAATGCATATTTATCTGACAATGTGCTTTATTGCGCTCACTTTAGAAACACTTTAGAAGAGACCTTTATATCAGTTGCTTACAATCTGCAGCCTTACACTATAAATCCCATATAATGTTTGAAATCCTTAAATCACAGAGTGGACGTGTGTGCCCGTACCACTGAACCTTTCCAGTACATGTTCTTATTGACAACTGACGTCCCTGAAGCAGAAACCATGTAAGATGGCTGAATAACACTCATCTCTATGCATTTCAGACACATACCAAAGTGCATGTCAGATTCATCAAACGCAGTAATACTATATGTTTTTTTTTCTTTGCATGGATTCTGAAATGTAATGAAAGAGCTTCTATCCAGAACATGCAATTTTTGTCAGTATTCAATCAATGGTATGGCTACATTAGCCAGCTGGAAGTGAAAAGCTCTGAAACAAACTGCATGGTGTCCATGATGACCCCCATTACAATTCCAATTAATTTTCCCGCCCACGGTCTGAATCAAAGTGAACCTATTGACCAGGCAGATAGAAAACGACTGGCAAACAAAACAAGATGTTATACACTTCCTCCTCATTAAATACTGAGAGTCCATTGAAAAATCAACAACCTATTGATGGGGACACGCTACATGTTGCTTAAAGGATTAAACTTGAAGTGCTTGTTGCTTTTGAATGGATCTTTGAGTCAGTGGCTTTATGGTAACAGTCCTGCTTTTGACTGAGGATCATGGAGAAATTATGAATCATGCAGACTTTAATATGACTGCAAGCAAGACCATGGCAGCTCCAGATAGACTAATGTAGGAAGAAATCTCACGCTGCTGGTATTCCTCCCTGTCTTTATTATTTGAATACAAAACCCGTCAGCTTAGGCCGACATGCAAGACACTGCTCTTTGTTGTGGGCGATTGCCGCCATGCTCGGGACTGATATGGTTGTGCGCTTTTATTTTACCCGGCACTCTGGTGGGTCCGTTGTGATTCAACAGTCATTATCAATGCCCAACACATGTGCGCCTGCCTCTAACTGTCCTAGTAGCACACTGACCACAACAGGGAACCGAACGCACTAATCCACTGCTGTCTCAAAACGCATGCAGAACAATTGCTTGGCATTTGCAGCACTCACAGGAGGTTGCTGAGAATACGTCTTTATTCTGCACTGGGAAACAAAGGAGATGAAAATGTATTTATCATAATATGAATGTATGGTGGATTCGTTTCATAACACTGTTCAAAACAGGAGCCGCATTTTAGTGCAAAAGAAGATTAAATGCACATGAAATATCAGTCAGCACGCATACATATCAAAGGACCTCATATTATATAAGACATATTAAGACAATGGATAGACTGCCTTTCAGAATCCATTGGCTCTGTTCTTCTCTTCCTGTTTACACATTAGGGAGGGTGTCAAAACTGAGCTGATTATTACACAAGGAAATCAAGCCATCTGACATGCCGATCAATGGCTGCCTTGACTGATGGATCTCGTATCTAGATGAACAGTTCCCTCGAGGCTTGCTCTGCCGTTACAGAGATAGGAAGCGTGCAACAGCACTGATTGTCAAGGTCACCTTGAGTGATTATGTGACGCAGCAGACCAACCAGAAGGAGATCATACAGCAAGCTTTGACCATGGAGGCTATGCAAAGTAAGAAAGGCAAAGTCCGTCTTTCATTTAGCAAAAGTTGGCATATTTTTGTATAGACTTAAAAATGTATGAGACCACGTTAACACGCAGCATAAGTGAGGCTCATTAAAAGAGACCCACATGAGATGTGGCAAATGTCCTTTTCTCGAAGACCCACTCAAACCCTTCAGGGACAAGTGGCTCATCGTGATTCCCCCCAGCATCAGAAGCCAGCTGTCCCTCATTCTGGGGAGGCAGTAGATATGTGGAGACTTTGACATTGAATGTAGCCCGAAGATGTTTGGAAGGCACACTGATAATGTTGGTCAGCTGCTGAACCCCAACTGAAATGTCACATGGATCTACTCACATCCAAAGGATGTCAAGACGTGGAATGTCATATACTGATAAGCAGGCTCATCTCATGTATGTATGCACACTGAGAAATTCAAATGAAAAATGTACAATTCTCTAGGTGGAATACATACATTTGATTTGCTTGAATCAGATTGTCTTTGTTAATTTAAGGATGATTACTTCATCTGAAAACACTATTTAATATTTACTGGGAACAACGTGACTGCTCTTTGAAGATGACCCCAAACGACCCTGAGGTGACTGGTAGACTTGCTGACTGATCAGCAGGACCTCATTTTTCCAGGCGACATTGTGACAGTTGTACCAGTCTTTCGTTCTTTCCTTCTTGTGCCACATAAACCAATCTCACCATTACCTTCCTGCACTAATAGTGTTAAACCAGGTGCTAATAAAAACGGAAGGGAATATAATTTAAGGAAAGAAATAATTGCATAAACGATTAAACGAAATAAAAAAAAGAATGTTTGACTTTTCGATAGAAAGTCACAAACGTCCCTAATTGCTCGGTCTAAGTGATCCAACCAGCTGAGGCTGATTTCATGCTGAGGCAAAGCACCCATATGGATACTTGAGAAAACTGTGCACTCTTGAACTGGCACATGTGGTGAGCAAGAAAAAAAAAAAAGCTTGCACCGAAAATAAGTTTTTTTGTTCTCCGATTCTTTTCAAAATCCACAAACAAATCTTCCAAACGGGCTCGGAAACCTTGAAAAGTGCTGAGTGTTGTAATGGCTGTTGTAATGGCCCGGTTCTCCTGGATCCATCTCTGTCTGCCTCTGGCTGCTGGGGGGCGTTATTGCGGCTTCCCACCCTCCCACACTCACACTCGACACTCTCTCACACACACACACGCACACACAAACACCAAAAGGAGACTGTTGATTCATGTACCTGTGCATTGTCACATTTCTGTGTCCCGGGTGTTGTATATTTCTCTTTTCTGCCTAAACGTTGTGCATTTCTATCTGTAGTCTGTCCTTTTATAACCCCCCTCCCCTTTTTTTCCCCCTCCTGCCTCTCCTGCCTTTGACGTTGTCATACTGTATACCACACATAATGTAATAACTTTAAATGACACGAATAGAAATGAAGAAATAAACAGATGAACCCTGAACAAGAGGAGCCTATAGAGAATTTATAGAGCTGACCTTTGAAAAGCAAATTGTATTTGGCACAACGTGTGCATTCAGATCATAATTGTGATTTCAAAGCTGCAAGAAAGGACAGGATGAGATAAAATCAATCAATAAGATAAAAGAAAGTGCTAAGTGTTGCTGCACTTCAAGCACTATCCTCAAGACTGGCAAGAGGAGTGTTAACAGGGTGGCGAAGTGAGCTTATCCCATTTGAAGATTTCGGGACTCCCTCTGTTCAGCCCGTTACATCTGCTGCTTAGTAATTGACACGACATGAATTATACCTTATAGGTTTGCAGCAAGTTCAAAGGAACCGTCGTGGTACAAAAACAGGCGCCATTACAAATGCAGACTGACACCGCAGACATCTCTGCTCTCATTCTCCTCGGTATTTAATGTGAGTGGCTCTTCACTTTCTTACAGGTGCATGTAGCAGTGCTGCCGACCACATTTTTTGTTTCTCTCCTCTCCTTTATTCGCTATCCAGAATAAATACAATTATCTCATAATGGGATCCCTTTTTGATAAAAAGCAGTCTTCTGTCATTCTGTTGAAGGTGCCAGAGTGTTGGATGGTGAGAAACTCCAGGTTAAGTACTTTCTTTTATCATTGCTCCTTTTTATATGCAAATCATTCTTCCCGCCCATCTATTTACTGTTGCAGGTATTCAGACAGGGCCTCAAACCGTGCCAGCCACAGACCGCAGCCCGCCATCCGGCGCCAGCATGGGACTTGAAATAGATTTGATTAGGACTCAGAAATATGCCTTTGATCTCACGTTTGTTAGGCAAATGCAGCCACATGACAATACGCTTGAGCGGACGGAATGATTCTGCTGCCGTTTACAAAATAATGGACAATCTAATTGTACTGTAATGCAGGTTGTGAGCGGTTATTAATTTGTGAGGTGCAGTGAGCCAGAAACGGGCTTCATTTGCATCTGGGTCTGACAGGTTTAGAGAGAGGCAGTGGTTTGGCTTCAAATAAATATGCTGTTGCTTATAGATAATCAACACTGTTGCTGTGTGGCAAAAACTCACTACCTGCTGTCACAATGAATAGGCTGTCATTTTGTCAGTAAATGCAGGGCAGCGGTTTTCAATAATTAACTTTATCATTACATAACAGGATGCTCATTGGTGACCGGATTCCTGTAAATTCACAGCGCTGGAACAGATTCGGTCTTTTCGACTAAATAGAAAGCTTCTGTCATCCAAGTCAAGATGAGAACGGCGCCAAGACTGAACACAGAAAGAGCAAAATACAAAAGAATAATCACCCCGGCAATCTCGCTCCTTCCATTCCACTAACTTTAAATTAGCCACATTTGCTTCTTTCCTTGTTGCTTTCTAATACGAGCACCAGACATAGCAGAAATGAGCCGTTGTCGTTTTTAATGTTGAGTAACCCAAAAGACCTCACCGACCCACATCCAGATCAAGCTCAACATCCATTATTTAAACCTAGTGGCATGTGTGTGTGATTTAACCCACTTCTAAAAATAAAGCCATGACTGTGGAACATAATCCGACAGTGCATATAGCATTATTATAGCTGCAGATTTTGATTTCAAGGATGATTATACATTTGGACTCTGCTGAACCCTTTTTATCTTTCATTAAGCTGAAGACAGTCACAGTGATAGGACCAAGTAACCCACTCCACAGTCATTATTAACGACACTACACGCTATTCTCTGATGGGCTGTAATTCTACTTGCATAGACACAGCTGGGCGGCCGGCACAAAGGTTTTAACACGACCAACTCCGCGCTAGGGGGAATTTGTTGTGAGAATCTATTTAAGGAAGTCTTTACATAGGTAAACACTGTGAGATTAGTAGCAGCTGGCCAACCCACGTAATTAAATTGTTGTTGAAGCACAATGACAGGTAAATGTTCTCTTTCCATTCTCAGTCATGGATAAACAAGAGACTATTTTTGGTCCTCTGGGCGTGGGCTCAGACGGACTGAAAAAGCTCCCCTTTACTTTAAGCTTTTTCAAGCCGTAATTGACAGCGCTCGATGCTCAGGCCTCGGAAAAGAACATGGATTTCCCTGGATTAGAGTCCTAGTGTCAAGGTTATTCCATCCTCTGCGACTGGATTAAATCACTTGATTGGTAAGAAAGCTAAAGAGATGTTTGTGGCTGAATGCCAAGATGTGTTTGCTCCGCACACAAGTTCAAAGGTTAACTGTCCTTTCAAGAAAGGCTTGAAAGCATTTGGCTGTGACCATGCATGTCAGCAGACAGCAATCAAAAATCACACCACAATGAGCTACGATCAAAGAGCAGCATCAGGCTACTTTTCGTCACATTTTTGGAGGAAAAAGCTTCTATTAATATTTTTCAAGAGGTAATATTTCCAACACAGATGAAAAACTGAGCAGATAAGCATGCCTTCACTCATAAAGCGCACACATAAAAGCATTTTGCTCACACACAACATACAGTCAAAAATGCTTAATCCTCTCGTTTCTTAGCGGTAGTCACACAACCTTGACTTGTTTCTTCCACATCAGTTCACAGTGTCAAATGGCCTTCCTCTCTCTGTGTCATCCTATGAGCCACAGCGTCCCTAAGGCTTACGTTTTTGAGTGGCTGGGGTGCAAAAAGTGGAGTTGGCTTCAAATTTCATGTCATGATTTATAATGTAGTGAGTTCGTTAAAGTTCTCTCCCACGATTGGTTTTACTGCATCATTTTCAGCAACGGCTGCTTCTGGCTTATATGATAGAGTCCACACAGTCTGCATGTGCTGTGGTCCAAAGGGTATCCTCCATATGGCCTGCAATTAAAATGAGAACCATGTGGATTCAGTTAACCTCCATACTTTATGGAGGTTATGTTGTTAGTTTATCTGTTTGCTAGCAGACAAATGTGATGGCATCATCTTTCTTGTTAAAGTACCTTGTTTCAGTTGGGATGATAATAATAAATCACATTTTTTGTAAATATATGCACATTTTGAATTTTATAACAGTTTCAAATCAGTTGTGACAGGACTTACTGCTTACTACATTTACTGCTGTGGTCCCCAACTTCCTCCTGAAAACTACTTGATAGTTGACGATATTTATTTATTGATTTCATGACTGCGATGTTCCACTACATCCCAAAGATCTTTACTGGGTTGAGATCTGGCGACTGATTTCAATCCAGACGGACACCACATGTTCTTGATACCAGTTTGAGATCATCTGAGCTGCATCCTACTTGAAACATTTTGTTTCACCTTTAAAATAATTGTTGCCACATTTATTTGACTGTCAGAACAAACTCTCAAAAATATTGACACTGATTTTGAGGCTTGCGAGAGATTATTTTTTCACATATATCCCACAGCTGGGATAGGCTCCAGCCCCCTGCGACCCTGAAAAGGATAAACAGAAGAGAATGGATGGATATATAATTCACTATCTTGAGCTGCCTTAGGTGATATAGTGCTTTTCTACTCTGAGCACTCAAAGTGCTTTACACAACTTGCCCCATTCTCATATTCACACCAGCACTTTTTTCTAAGTACCGTAATTTCCGGACTATAAGCCGCTACTTTTTGCACAAGCTTTGAACCCTGCGGCTTATTGTCCGGTGCGGCTTTTCTGAGGCTTTTTCATGATTTTTGTGACATCGTAAGAGGATTTGTTTTGGTTTGTTCCGCCATTTTGCCTGGCGGAAAGGCATGTGATCAGACACGGAAAAGAGTGATATGTTGGTCACATGTCCGTCCGCCAGCCAAAGTAGTGCCGTACGAATTAGCGCGAAAAAGAGACTAGATTAGCAAGCTGGCTCTGGCTGGCCCTGTACCCATATCTGCAGCAGGTCTCCAAGGTGAACAGCCTCTGGCATGTTAGAACAAGGCAGCTAAGGGAAGTCGGCAAGTCAGATCCATAACTTCAGGATAAGGATTGGCTCTAAGGGCTGGGTCGGTCGGGCGGCGG
>VURO01035903.1:0-21334 GCA_015108175.1 Pelvicachromis taeniatus
CCGAAGGGTGGCCGGACTCTCCCTTAGGGATAGGGTGAGAAGTTCGGCCATCCGGGAGGAGCTCAGAGTAGAGCCGCTACTCCTCCACATCGAAAGGAGCCAGTTAAGGTGGTTCGGGCATCTGATAAGGATGCGTCCTGGGCGCCTCCTGGGTGAGGTGTTCCGGGCATGTCCCACCGGGAGGAGGCCCCGGGGCAGACCCAGGACACGCTGGAGTGATTATATCTCTCGGCTGGCCTGGGAACGCCTTGGTGTTCCCCCGGATGAGCTGGAGGAGGTGGCTGGGGAGAGGGAGGTCTGGGCTTCTCTGCTTGGGCTGCTGCCCCCGCGACCCGGCCCCGGATAAGCGGCAGAAGATGGATGGATGGATATTTCATTCAGTAGCATTTCTTTCAGTCGCACCTCCTGCCTTTGGCAACTTCTTTCAATTCAAACAGGCTTTTTCTTGAACACATATAATAATACATATATTTTTTTAAAGAAGTAATGAATTTATGAAAAGTTAAGGATGTCCTAGCTTTGTCATTGGTTGTACCACCTGACGGGAAGTATGTATGTATAACTCATACCAGATGAGTAAAAGTTGCATTGAAAACTACTGGATGTGGTAAAAAAAAAAGAAAGATTCGACTTTCTCAGTGTACAAATTCAGTCAGTAATCATAAGTTGCATAGTACAGAAAAATGTAAATAATAACTTGAAATATCTGCTCAAGTGTTCACAGACATAATATGAGTACAGCCTTGGCTCAGATGTCAGAGGAAAGGTCAAACAGACTTATCGCCATGCTGATGTGCAGTTTTGGTTTGTTTTTGTCTCTATGCCATATATCTGTTGTGGAAAAAGCCATAACTCCTGGGATTTACTGTGTTGAAGTGTGACTTTGCAAGTGGAATCGAAATTGGACAATTTTCATTCTGAAAGTCAAACACTGTCCCCGTTACAGCAACAGTAGATGTGACTGCTGGACGATGACACTGAATCGTCAGTTTCCATTAAATGACTAAAAGCTGAAGTGTCACTTTGTTTTGGTAATGTGTTGACCTATAAGGCTGTTCAGATATTTTCATGACTCAAGTACAACATAAGCTACAACAAGACCTCCATTCTGACTAAATTTGGGGACCTGTAGAAAAACCCTGTGTCTGTGTCATTATTCATTTTCAAATTAAATTTATGTTAAATCACTGTACAAATTGAGTCAGTGACAGTGTTATGTAAAAATAGACTTTATATGTGTACAGAACAGATGAAAGTTTCTACTCTTTGGGGACATAGAAAGTGTGTCTGTTGGGACTTTATTATTAATTATATAAATGTCCTTTTTGATAAAGCTTAAAGTTAGAGATGAATCACGTGATTCCTAACTCTCTCTTAGTTATAGAGTGTTTCTTCTTCACTCACATTTTTCACTCTCTATGTGTTTATACACCACTTTGCATTTAATCATTGGCTATTATTAATCTCTGGTTCTCTTCCACAGAGTTTCTTTTGTCCTGTCTCTCTCCAATCCCCCCCAACCAGTCAGGGCAGATGACCTCACCTCCTTGAGTTTTCTTCCTGTTAAAAGGAAGTTTTAATTATTGACACAGACAAAAAGAAACGTCACATTACACAGCATAATATGATAATACAATAATAATATATTCACAGGGGAAGTATTTTGGTGTGTATTAGTGCAGAAATCCTGTTTGAAATATGAACCGAAACGTAGAGTGAGCATATTTTGATTTCCAAAAAAGAGCACACCTGGTCCAGTCATGAAGAACTTTAATAATATGGTTTGCTTAAAGAAAAATGTAACACATTTAAAAAATGTCTAATCTGTGCGGTTAATGAATGATGAAATAAAAAAATTCACAGTCTTTTACAAGTCACCAAGTGCAGTCTGCAGTTACATAAACTCTCCACCAGAGGGTGGTCTTTCACTGCAAAGGAACATTGGTATGACAATTAACCCTTTATTTTTTTCCCCATCTTTTTTTTCTTAATACATTACTTATATACTTTCTATATATATATATATGTATTCATTACTTTCTATACTTTGTAGCTGGAGCCAAGGTGGTAACGTTTCTCTGGCTGGTCACTTGTGGATTCCACCCACCTGAGGGATTAATAAAGTTTTATCTAATCTAATCTAATTCAGCTTTTTAGATCTTATTTAAAATAACTTCTGGAGAAAAGAAATATGGTGGAAAAACCTGTTGACACTGGACTTTCCCATACATTAATCATTAAAACCTTTGACTAAGTTCCTTCCTTCTTTTTACCCTCCCATATACACTGTCACAGGTTTGTCACAGCTTGTTTTCATGAGAATGCTGCATCGACAGGACAGATTATGCAGGGCTCAAGGTCAAACCTCAAGCAGAATAGCTAACAACACCCGGTGTAAGGGTTTGCATATCACAATTCTCAGTTTATAGTGTAAGGTAAATACCCCACAGTATTAACCAGAAAACCCAGTAATCATACATCCCATTGGCAAGAACTTTGCGATGATGGGAGGGAAAAGCTGCCTTTTAATAGGAAATCTATAGCAATGTCATATTTGCCCAGACAATATTATTAAGTCATTATAATACACTGTACACCGTACAGTGTATTGTACTGTACTGGTAGATTTAAAACAACAACACAAACAACAATGTGAACAAAGGCATATTGCTCTTTTTTCCTGGTAAACATAAACAGACCTCAAGAAGACTGATATTGCTGTGGCTCAGCCTGAGAAGCTGCTTTTCCTTCATCTGTTTACTGTAAAGTGATGGCTGTGATGGAAATCACAGAGTTAAGACAGGAGGAATACAGGGTCAAATGAGGTTACAGCACCCTGAGAAGAGTGAAGATCCTGCATTTACTTTTGCAATTCATAGCTCTCTTAAATGATATTTAAATACTGAGACATATCTCTCTCTCTCTCTCTCTCTCTCTCTCTATATATATATATATATATATATATATATATACGTATATATATATATGTGTAATCAATACGTGCTCACAGTAAACTCTGTCTCAGTATTTAAATATCATTTTGAGACCCTGCATTTACTTTTTCAATTCATAGCTCTCATGTGTGCTGTAGAGATTTGCTGTCCTCCCCCCATCAGAGCCCCTCTTCCCTCTGTGAAGTGGTTGCCATGACAATCTGCTCGCACCTCAGCCATATCTGGAGCAAGGAGAGGGAATGTCTGTAGCATTATACCAGTGACATGCTCTGACTGCTGTGAGAGACGCAGCTCGAGGGAGAAGGAGGAGGGAGAAAGTGTATTCAATGCATCAGACCCTTCCTCCAAATCCAGGAGGGGAGAGAAGTCAAGTCTTCCTGTTTCCAAACACCCACACTTGACATCTCAGCCGGGTCTGCTCAGAACACTGAACGCCTTGTTGTCCCGTCAGCTCCCGGACCAAAACAAAGGGAAAATTGTTGCTTATTTCACTGTTGGAAACAATAAAATGCTATTTATTCACAAGGGGACAAAGAACTTGTTAGAGACTTCCTGCGCTGCAGAGAAAACACTGACCACTTCACACTCATTAAAAAAAAAAACAGACAATCAAAATAATCATATGCACACACAAGCAGAATGTTTGCTTGCGACACGTTTGCGCCACACTGAATGTGATCAGACTCAGTAAAACGCAGCTGATGGAGCCTAAATGATAAGGTTGCCTTTTCAAACTAAAACAAAGCCTCTTTCAAAAATAATTCCCCACAGCAGTGCTACTGACTGCCCCATATTTGTGATGTTGTTAGTATTTGAAGGGAACTGGATGAGGCCGCTGTATATGGGACTGAGGAGACAGATCATGCTTCATGTAATACTGAAAGATAAGTGACATTTTTTAGTAGTTACTACACACCAGTGAAAAGGAAAAAACTATCAGGCTTTATAATCACAGACAACACCAGGGGTAGGGGGTTATATCAGTTTGTTGTTAGTTTGGGTGTTAATTTAATTTGCTAACATACTGGCCTTATCTGTTATCTGATATAAACAAAGACTACCTCCGGTCTAAGCTAAGTTTTGGGTAAAGGAGATGCCTGGGTGTTGAGATCATAGCCTGTATAAAATATGGATGTAGCCACCGTGATGTCAGCCTTTGGTTTTAGACTGTACTTCAAAGCTTTAGTGGAATGCTGCCATTGGAGTGCTAGATTATCAGCTAATACTAGAAAGCTTGGTTATCCATCCAAAAAACTGAATGAAATACAGAAACACATATCGGCTAATTAACGTTAAGTACAGCCTAATAAAATTGCAGAATAGAAATTGACTCTCCAACTTTGAAGCATAAACATGTAGTGTATCACACAGAAGGCCTAATATTTGTCAGATTGAATCAGAGCAACCATAAAACTCCTCTAATCCAGATTAATAGAATTACTTTATGTAGAGATGTTATGAATGGGGAACCTGCAAACATGCTTGTTAATGGTTAGTTGACTTTACATTGAAGTCTATAGAGATTGACTCACTTTTGGAGTAAGCCTCAAGTGGTCACTGGATGAACTGCAGTTTTTGGTACTGCGGTGTCCACCTAGTCCCTTTTTTTTTTCTAGGAAAAAAAAGTGATGTCCTTAGAAATGCACCATAATAAATATAGTGTAATAATACAATGTTAAATGATACAATAACATACACACAGTATATTGTGCTTTGTGCTCATTAGAGTTGCCAAAGAAAACATTTTCAAGATTTGGGACAAAAAAAAAAAAAATCTAAGCTATGTCTCACAGAGGTTTGGCCCAATGTGTCCCATTTTCCTTTACTATGCCGAGGTGAAGTTAAAAAAAAAGGATATTTTAGGTTTAGTTCTTTATTTCCACCACTGAGTAGAATAAAACATATTTAGGGTTATTACCAGACTCAAAATGCCAAATTGTTAAAGGGCAGCCACATTTTCTAACGCATATTTATAGATGAGGCCTTTCAACAGTTCATATCATTAGAGCTTGAATTTTACTTAATACCATTTTATGATTTCAAGTGGGCCACCATGGGGTACCTGTGACTGGTCTTTGGTCCCCATTATTCCACCTCTTTGAAATAAAAGTCCTGGAAATGCCCAGAGTGTAGGCAGGGGAGCTAAAATATTTAATCACTCAAGATATTGTTGTTTTCCAGGTCTGGGCTCCATGTGAGAATACGAACCTTGTGTACTGACCTCTTAAACATAATACAGTTTTGTTATGCTTCCAACTAAACATTGTCACATGATACTATGCAACCACACTGATACAAATCATGCCATGCCAGCTTACTTACCATGGTTACTAAAAGTAGAAAACACCAAAGAAATTGCGTTTAGCTCACATAGGACCAATAAAATAACAAAATAAAAAAAATAAGAGTCAGACAGTGGAGCGAATATTGTTAAATAGATGATTTCTTTAATAAAAGACATTAGAGCATGACATTCAGTTATAAACTCAAATGATATTGCTTCAGTAGCATACAGTACAGAGCTTAACTGGACCAGTGTGAATTAAAATCTGACACCAGCATGTCACCAAACAACCAAGAACACAATAGTCTTCTGTCTTCAGCTTGTTAGTCTACATTCAAACCAATTCAGAACAGTTAAAAGTAAACTATGTACAGACAATTCACCCTCCATGGTGAGCACAGATGGTTGAACTACACAAGCACTAGCTAATAGGCATGAACAGTGACACTACAGGGATGAGGGGAAAGGAGATGTGTGTATAGGACATGCGACAGGAAGGGAGTAAGCCGGGGTAAAGCCAGGTTTGGGCAGGCTGAGGAGTGCTTTAATAGGAGCGCCAGAGATGTTGGGCCATGCAGAAAAGAGCATCTTACAACAGCCCCATAATTTGTGCATCCTTATTCGTATACACTGCTATCTTAGAGCAGGAGTTGGATTTAAGTTTAAATCAAGTTTTGTATTTACTGAAATAGGCTTCACTCACTTAGGCCCAAAGCAGTTCTGGGAGATTATAAGGAGATTATATTCTAGAGAGGTATGCTGTATGGTGGGATGGGGTAATTAGATAAGTAGTAGTAATAAATGAGGCCATGACATAGATATTTGTAATATCTATGGGCACAGAGAGAGAAGAATTTGTGCATGTGCGCGTGCCCAGAGGTCTGTGTGGGGAGGTGAGGGATCAGTGTCTACTTGAACAGCTTGATGGGTGGGGGCACCTTGATGTCCTGTCCTCTCTCCAGCCTCTTCTCACACTCAACTAGGTAGTTGACGCCATCAATCACTGTCTGCACCAGCTGGACCTGAGAGGATGGACACACCACATTTTGGTAAGAAAAGTAAACAGGAAAGTGCACAGAACATAAAAAGTAGATACTATTTTTGAAAATACAGGAGAGTAATTTTATCATGGTCAAAGCCAAGTCATTTTTGTGTTTGGTAAGCCACAATAGACAGAAATGATCAACATGAGCAGAAAACATCTATATCTTAAAACAATAAAAATAGTGAACTAATACTTCTAGCAGCTTTTTCCTTTAATGCCGTCAGTGGCTGAAGATACAAAACAGTCTGAAGCTATAAACAAACCCTACACAACCAAAGTGCAAACTACCAAATAGGGATGACCAGATATAAATACAAGCAGCCTGTACTTATAACTGAGCCATAAGACAGAATCAGCAAGAGGCAGAAAGTGTGCCTCCTCTAGCGCTATGTAAGTACAGCCCGCCTCAAAAACAGGCACTTCTCAAACGTTCAGCTGGTCTGAGCTTTAACACACAACCTGGAAATATTTATATATTCTCGCAGCAGGACGATGCCACAGTGGTTAGAACGGTGACCTCGCATCAAGAAGGTCCTGGGTTTGAATCCTGTACCTGCGTCGCTTCTCTCTGGGTATTTAGGCTTCTTCCCATAGTCCAAAGACATTAGGTTAGTGTGTGGTTCCAAAGTGGCCGTGAGCATGAATCTTTTGTTTGTCTCTGTGTTGTCACCCTATGACAGCTGGGATAGCTAATACCTACTAATACTGCCTAAAAACTAACAAGAAACTTTCAAGTACCTGCAAAACTGGTTATTTTTTTTTAATTAAAGGGAGGATTACTAAATTTGTATTTTATTTAGTATTTCTAAATTCTGTATTTTATATCATAGTAATTCACCAACAACAATACTTAGTAGACACACCTATGGTATCAATTTCAAAATCATACGTCACCTTGGTCTCATGTTATCCCATTCATAAGATTTTCTGAAAACCTGACCTTTGACCTTGAGGTCAAGGTCACTGAGATATGAACTCATCCAAGACTCAGTTGAAGCACCTGTGGTATCAACTTCAAACTCCTATGTGGCCTTGTTTTTGTGCTATCACACTAACAAACTTGTGTCCAATTCTCCATCAGCCTTTTACAGCTCAGGGGTAAAAAGCATCACGTTAATTTTACTCCTTCAAACTTCTGCACAGGTTTGTGATTTTAACGTTTATTTTGTTTGTGTTATAAGGTGACCTTGAGCGTTTCGAGAGGCACCAACATATAAGACTGATGTTAACACAGGCTTAAGGAGGAACAACTCATTTTAGTCCTCCTGCACTTTTCTCCAAATACTCACAATTCTCTCATTCCTCCATCCTCATTCCGATTTTCGCTTTCCTAAACTCACTGACCCCACCCTTGGGGGTCAGCTCCCAAGCCTTTCAATAATCAGAGAATTTTACACAGAAAGAAAACTAGATGAGTCATTCCTAATCTGTACCAAATTGAAGGCTAATTTCTACCCTGCACTTCACCCAGAAACAATGAAGAGCCCCCCCCCCCAATCTGCATGTCATCAGAATACAACACACAACCATGCACTCACCACAATAGAGAGCTCCTCTATTGTACTGTACTCATGTGACAGTGAGGCCGAGGACATAACAGAGACAGATTACATGTACAGCCAGATTACTCGTCCTATCCTCTTGCGGTTGTGAAAAATAGCTACAGTTATTTTTGGTCAGAAAAAACGATAAGCCTGTACTCCACACAAAATATTTGTTTAGCATCAGTTGACATTTTACTTATAATGTTTTAGGTAACATGGTTAATATGGTTAGCTTTTTTTAGCCCCTCTTAGAAAGACAGTGTCTTTGCTTATTTATCAGGCTATTTGTGGTTAATGAACAACACCAGGAAAAATGGTTTGACAGGTAATATCTGCGGCGTATTTAAAGGTTAGGGACGTAGCCACACACTTCATTTACCCTACCTCAGACTGTCCCAGGCGGTCCAGGTTGGAAATGTCGAACACACCACCCACAGCCGCAGTATCCACACCGCCTGTCCCTCGCTTCTGCAGACGCAGGTTGTCCAGGATCTTACTGAAGCGAGGATCCTGGGATGAAGCAGAGAGGAGTTATTTCAGGCCATTTGAAATCACCAATCACAATATTATTAAGGGTGAATTAATCTAAAGATTTCTTTTTTAGACTTGAGAAAGAATTGTTGCTATTCACAAAGCAGAAGATGGATATGCAAAGTTATCACAGTGTGTCAAGTGTCAAGAACAAGAGTGAAGTATCATCAACAAATTCACAGAGAACAACACAGCACAGAACATGCCCTGCAGAGGTAGGAAGTGAAAGATTTCAAAGACTCTGGAAAGAACTAGTGAGAGATGTGTCTAAAGATCCCAGAACAACTGCCAAAACATGAATGAATGAATGAAGTCAGGAACTCTAGTCTCAAAGAAAACAATTGCTAGACCCATGCACAGGAATGGGACTTTCTGTAGAAGAGACACACTCAAGCCAGACTGAAGTATGCTAAGAACAACCTAGATTAAGATTATGTGTACTGGAAGCATCTGTTGGTCAAATGAGACAAAACTGGAGTTCTTTGGCCATAGTGACACTGTTATGTTTGGAGAAAGAAGGGAGAGGCGTACAACCCAAAGAACACCATCCCCACAGTGAAACACAGTGATGGGAGCATTATGCTGTGGGAACTGGGAATCTTGTCAAGGTGGAAGGAAACATGGAGAAAGACCATTCTGATAGAAAACATCCAAGTAGTAATTGCTTGAAGGTCATTGCTTTGTCTTCCAACTTGACAACGACCCAAAACATGTCGCTCCTGCTGAAGAACTACCTCCAGAAGACCAACTGGCCTGCTCAAAGCCCTGACTTGATTCCCATTGAAAATCTGTGGAAATAACTGAAGACCAAGATCTGTGGCAGAAGACCATCAAATCTGGAGGAGCTTGAGAGATTCACCAGAGAACGATAGGTTGGGATTGCTCAGGACACGTGTCAAATTTGTACTACAACAAAAAAGCGCAGGCTGTTTTTCAGCAAAAAAAAAAAAGACACACAGCAGACAATGAGTTAATAATTTTTTGACAGTTTTTTGTGACAAAAATTAATAATGTAACATAATGATGATGCACTAAAATTTCCTGACTCTGTTTAACGGGACTCTGGAAATACTTATTAGCTTAATTTTTAAAAGCCATCCACAGTGCAAACTTTAAATGTGACTTCAAAACCCAATAACACACACATTTGGAAGGTGAGTTTCTTTACAAACATTAAACTCACCTTGCCCAGCAGGGGCAGCTTGACGTGGACACCAGCCCTGAGGCCTGTGCCCAGGTTAGAGGGGCAGGTGAGGACGTAGCCAAGCCTCTCGTTCCACATGAACTCCCAGCCTCTCTCCTGGATAAGGCGCTCCACCTGAGAGAGGAATATGGAGTCAAACAAGACAGTTGACACCTCCTTGACTCCCCGCTCAAACCAGCGTTCCTCCCCGTCCAGGATATGTACATCCTCATTATGAGGACAAACACTTCCTGGACAGGGTGATTAGCACATCCTCTTACCTTACCTGGGTGATTGAGTATGCATCAGGACATAAACAGTTTATGTTTGCCCAACCATTTTTGGGCATCTGTCTACATGTGAGGTCAAAGTCTAGTGTAAGCAGTTTTTTTCATTCTGTAAGCATTCTCTACAGAGATGCTTTTAGACTATATTAATTATCTTGCCAGGTTTATTAAATCTATAAGCCATCAAACTGCAGCAGTCCCACAGTCTACCATTATCAAATCTAATATCCAATACTTCAATTAAATCCCACACAGCCAACATCGTGCAGTGTGTCAGATTTGCTGGCTGTAATTTCTTGTGGTCCAGGATCACATTTGCACAGAGATCACAATGGAAAAACACCATGTCTGCTCAACCCCCCCAAATTCTCTGTTTAGCTCTTTTCTCCTTAAACTGTTTCAGATGATTCTCTTGCATATACAAACACAGTCTTACCTCCTTCAGGCCTCTGCAGAACCTCTCAAAGACTCTCTTCATGTTGCCTCCCTTCTCCATAGAGATGACTCTTGTGTGATCCTCCTCATTGACCCAAATCAAGAATGTCTTCTCATTGTTGTGCCTGCACATAGATTGAGGACATAGATTATACAGCATTCATGTTTGTGGCTGACCATTGCCCAGTTTCTGCATTTGCACTAGCATATCAAGAAGAAGTGGACAGACTATAGACAGTAAAAAAGAACAGATGGTTATGGGCTGGAAAATACAGCTGATGCAGAGGTGCCTTAACACTGCATTCTACCTGAAGGCCTCCAAACTATGATAGCTATGGTTGCAAAGAAGAACTATAGATGAATATAGGAAAACAGCCTTCAGTCTTGACCTCTGTAAACATTTTCCTGATGAGTTTGAGCATATTCCCTCTTTTTTTCACACTGAATAAAATGTTGAGTTTATTTTGTAAGGTTTGGACATGCTATGTTTCAAATTGGAGGATTATCAGACCATTATTATGATTATCTAATTATCTGAACCCATCCCCCCCTAGTAATTTACTACTGCTTTGTCAAGGTTTCCATGAAACACTAAAGAAAGCAGACATGTTATTAAACAGATAACAGAAAGTAAAATCTATAAAGAGTCAAGCCTGTCAGTAATGCAAACAAGTGTTTATTCACATTAATATTTATACTTCTGAAGATATAAGCACGACTGCACAGATGAACGCTTCTATTCCAGGCTGAAGACTGTCAAAAGCTATTACAAAGTGCCCACTGATTGTACTTCGGAGAATATATATTCTATATAGTAATGTTCAGCACCAACTATACATGACCTACTGTACACTTCAGTTCAAGAAAAGACTCCTTCAAAGAAAGGCACACACAGTATGAGTGTGTATGAGAAGTGCCAACTTTCATGCATAACGTTATAAAATTTTAAGTCAATGCATAAGACTACTCTGAGAGAGTAAAGAAGCCTTTTCTCTATGCTTATTTCCTTAATAGTGGCAGACATTTAAAAAGGGTGGAGACGGAGAGGAGAACACAGTGGTGCAATAAGAAGGACAAAAAAGAACACGGAGCAGAAGCTAAAAGGATTAAAAAATAAAGAAAATGATTCACAGCAGAGCAGAACATAAGGTTAGTGAAAAAAAGAAAGATCAGAGAGCCAGAAAAACAGAAAGCTGAGCTCCTGAAAGAAGAGATGATGAAGGAATGACGTGAAGGTGAATTATTAAGGAGAGCTGAGGACAGGTTGGCTGATACGGCTGGCAGAGGGAGAGAGGAGGGAGGCTGGTGATTGATTTTGGCTGGCTGACACGTTGCACTGGGTTACTCCTGAGTGCATGCTGAAACACAGTGCTGAGGGAGCATTTTCCGCATTGCTAATACACCTCCACCAAGGATTAGTGACAGAGAAATGCCAAAAACAGAAACAAAAAAAGCTCCTTTATTTAGAAAACTGTTAAATATGAAAACTAATCATTAAGCACTAAAAGAGTGGCCTCGCTTGGGAGAAACACGTTACATAACTGTTTGTATGACCCACTTCCAGTTTGTAGCAGTGAAGAAAAACATTAATTAAATATCATAGTGGGTCACCTCCAAACACTGTGTCAATGCTTCACTGTCATTCCGCAGAAAGAGGAAACTGTCATTCTTAAAAATGACAAGTTTTATTTCAGAATACAAGATTAGACAACCATCAACAGCACCTTGTGTAAATCCAGTACACAGCAATGATCTAAATGAGGTGTAAGAAACATAAGGCCCGGAGGCCAGAATTGGTGCCGCAAAGACGCCAATCGGGCCCACTAGACTGCTCTGAAAAATGTGAAATAGGGCAATCATTTTTTAAATAACTGTATTTCAATACATTTTACAGATTTTGCTCCTGATAAAGAACATTCAAAGTAATGTTCAAACAATTAAATGGCAGAAAAATTCTGTTCTGTGTATCTCCTATATACATTTCAGTTGTTTTGTTTTTTTACAGTGGATGCACAGTAGAAAGAAATAGAGCATTTTCTGTGAATTAACAAAAACTTTCTGTTTTGTAATTAGATGGCATTCTGGACAATGAGCTACCAAAACTTTCTCTGTCCAGTTGACAGGTTTATTTCATTTACTACATCATTTCTTTATCATGTAGAAAAAAGTGAGATATGCTGTTGAAATTACACTTCCTTTTTGGTATGGTGTGATGATATAGTGTGAGCAAAACAATACCAAAACCCTAAAACATGAATTAATAATAAACAAACCACACACAAGAACCCAAGCATAAATCACACAGAAACCCCAAAATAAACTCAAAACCAACAACAACACCAAATGAACAGAGAATGCTGGGTTGCCGACCCAGGACCGTGACAATTTGGCCCACAATATAAAACAAGTTTGACATCCCTGATCTAAATGAACCTTTACCAAGGTATTTAGGACCTCTGGTATTAAATAAGAAGTTTTGTTTACCACCCAGAAACATTTCTTATCCACTTACCAAATACCACGGGCATCTGGCCAGTCACGAGCCATCCCTGCACACGTGAGGAGGGGGGACACTGGCTTGTCAAACAAGAAGTGGTCCTGTTGGAAATACAGAAAAAAAAGATGATTTATACTCAATTAAGTGAAGAATGTTTGTTGGTTAAGAAAACATAATGGAATTAAGAAATTAGAACTAATTACAAATTTAAACAACATCAGAACAGGAAATTCTACCTCCAATCAACCCAATAACCTTAACCCAACATTCAATCCAGTGTTCTTCCTGCTATTTCCGTCACTAAAATGCATTCTGGGAGGCATAAACAATGAGGTAGACCCGAGAATTCAATACTCTGACAGATCTTTTCTCATTGTGAGGAGAAAAATGCTGTGTCAGCCACAATACACCCACTCCTGATTATGTGATAAAATTCTCTTTATTTTTTCTTCTGGTAGGTCACGTACTGGAATTGTAACCACATCAACAGCAGACTAACAAAGAAGCATAAAGCTGATGGGCCAGAGTTTTTTGATTAAGTGTGCTAAATAATTCCAGCTTATAAATATGTGATCCACTGACGGATCATTTCTTTCAAGCTAACTATATGAAGTACAAAAATGAGAAAATGCATCCTCTGCCAAGGCCGAGTACCAGTTTTGCAATTTTAAAGAGAGAAGTCTGGATCTGCACCAAAATGTAATGAGTTCTTCTTTTGCGTCGTCTTTCTGCCATCTTTGATGCAATTCTATTTGGTAAGTACACTTGCTAAAAGACAAGCAAACAGACGATGGCACTGAAAATATATCTTTCCTTATTGAACACCTTTCAAATGTAGTAAATACAGTATAATGCTTTAGCATAACTTTGGATTACAATGTGTAAATTGTACACATAAGTTACAAGATAAAGGATGTTTTTTCTAAGAGAGATATACAAATAATTTAATGAAAGCAGAGGTAGGTGAAAATGTGACTTTTTCTAAATGCTTCCTATAAGGAAAAAAGGTGACGATACTGCAAGTCAAAGAGTCGACAGCACGAACGCATCACTCACATCAATGAGCTGTTGCTGCTCCTTTTCGGTCATTTGGGTGAGACTGTAGTACTTCCCCGTTAGGTCACCCTTCAGGCCAGACAGGGCATCCACCACCACTCTCTCCACCTCCCTGCGCTCTGCCCGGGTGCAGGCGGGCGGCAGGCTTAGGCCGCGGATGCTGCGACCTGTCCTCACCCTGGACGACAACACGTATCGCTCATCGAAATGACCTGACTGGATCTGAAACAAAGATGGGGTAGGTTTAAGGCTACCTGTGCAGGTAAACCAGATCATATGATGTATTAAAAAACCTAGTGAAAGAGATAAGAGTTGAAGAGGAGGAAGAATTAGTTTGTACTTCTCTAGATTCGTTACGCTAGTATATAAAGAGACGTTGAAATGAAACTAGACACCTTGGCTTCACAATTTAAACGTACATATTTAAAGTAAAATTACTTATTCTTCATTTATTTATGCTTTTTGCAAATTTTGCTTTAAAATACCCAACCTACGGAGTAAAGTCAGTGTTAGTAGTACCTTGCTAGAATCCAGATCAGTGGGGTGCTTCATGGCGCGGGGGTCGTAGCCATTGTGCCTTTCCCTGATCACAGGGTCCAAAAGGTCTCCAAATACCTGAAACAGAAAAAGGAGTAAAGAATATTCAGACACTGCATGTGGAAGGTTTACTAAAATGGAAACTAATGGGTTCATTTTAAAAGACCATTTTTTATCTTTTAATTATTTATTATTGCTCATTTAAAATAAGCAATAATGAAAAGAAATGATTAAAAAAAGTATTTTTCTTATGCCTGGTCTGGAGTGATTGATAAGCCAGGTAGGGTGGATAAGAAGGTCATTTATTAGTGAAACTGAGTCACATGGATTATTGAGTTTAGAAAGTTGTAATATAATCATTGTTATTTTGTTGTCATTTGTTGATAAAGCAGGTAATGAATTTTCCACAGTTCATGATGCTGTTCCTTAGCTTGTTCAAATCAGTTTTAATTCACTATTATTAATTACCATAAAACAAGCTCTAAACAGTTTTCTGCAAACTGACATGCCTTTAAATGTGATTGGTCCGTTGACAGCGCAGTCAGTAAAATATTTGCATTTCTGTGTTATTTCTGACCTAACACAACTCAACTAACTGGCGGAAGAAGGGATTTCCTCTATGAGAATAAATCCAATCAGTACTTCAGTAGTGAGGCATGGTAGAGGCTGCATCACCCTTTGAAGGTGAGAGTGGAGAGAGAGCTCAGAGAAGATGGTAGGAAGAATGGAGCCAAATACACAGAAGCTTTTAAAGAGAATCTAATCCAGAGTGCATGCAACCTGAGACCAACAACTGATCAATTTTCACAACAACAGCCAAGAGAACGCTGGATTGGTTTCAGGACAAGTCTCTGACTGTCCTTGAGAGACCCAGCCTATAAGCTCAGACTTTAACCCCCCCAAAATCTTTGAAGAGACCTAACGCTGGGTCAAAGCTGATGACAAGGCCTAAAAAGATCTGGAAGGAAAAACTGGGCACACTGCACATGTGCATGTGTGAAAGGCTGTTCCACTTAAAACTATAACTGCCATAAATGGGGAGAAAGGATGATTTAAGTGACTTTGAACACTGACACAACACCGGCTGAGTATTTCAGGAACTGCTGATCTAGGATGTTCCCCCACAGACATCTCTATGGTTTTTAGACAATGGCCTGAAAAAGAGAAAATATCCAGTGAGCAGCAGCAGTTCTCTGAGTGAAAATACTTTGTTGATGTTGGTAATGATGAGGAACATGGCCAGACTGCCTTGACCTAGTAGTAAGGCAACAGTAACTCAAATTGCCACTCTTTACAAGCATCTCTCAACACACATGTCCAGCCTTTGAAGCAGATGGCCCACAGCAGCACAAGATCAGCCCGGGCGCTAGTTCTTTCAGCTAAGAAAAGAAAACTCAGGCTATGATTCACACGTGCTCACCAAATTGGAGAACAGGGAAAATGTTGTCTGGTCTGACGAGTCCTGATTTCTGCCAAAGCATTTGCATGGTAGGGGATGATTGATGTAAGCAACATGAAAGCATGGATCCATCCTGCATTGGTTTAACCGTGTGGGGGATATTTTCTTTGATACACTTTGGGCCCCTCAGGACTGTATGATCATCGTTTAAACACCACAGGCGACTTGAGTATTAATGCTGACCATGTCCATCTCTTTATGATCACAATCAGCTTATGATGAATCATTTCAGCAGGATAACATTCTACATCACAAAAGCTCAGATCATCTCAAACTGCTTTTTATGAACATGTACTCAAATGGCCTCCACAGTTACTGGATCTCAATCCTATCAGCCTCTTGAGTCTAACGTCATAAAAAGTGTTTCCGGGTCCAAACTCTGGAAGTTCAAAACTGTCTAAATCCTTTCACCGTTAATAAAACAATTAGTGCGCTCTGAGGTGTTACAAGAAAGTTTAACATCCAGGCATCCCCGAAAAATAGGATTTATGAAATTTAACCGAGTTAGAAGTTAGCAAGATTAATAGTTTCCATCTAAAAATGATATACCATGTTCTGACTGAGGAATTGTGGAAAAACTAAAACATACAGCTCTGCTATCACTTCATATTAAACAAAGACAGAAAACTGGCAAATAGTTATCTGATGGGCATTGACTGACGATTTTTAGGGGTTTGTTCAGATTAAACAGAACAAGACACAAAGCACTGCAGCACGTTAACGGTACAATAGTATCAGTAGGGGTTTGGACCTGGAAGCAGGGTTTACACGTCATCACGCATAGAGCAACTGTGCGGTGTGATGAAATGGGAGTTGCACAATACGGATGGGCAGTAACAAATCTGCTGCAATTCTGTGACCCCATCATATCAATATGGACCAAGGTTTGACAAATGTTTTCAGCACTTTGTTTAATCTGTGTCACAAAGGGCTAAGACAATTCTGAAGGCAAAAGGGGATCCAACGCAGTACTAACAAGGTGCACTTATCTTCTCAGTGTAATCCTCTAACCAACATTTTCTGACAGAAAAAAGTGGAAGGGTCTGAAATATCCTAAAATGACTGTCTCTGAACATTGCATAACTGCTTTACCAGAAGTCAATGACATACTGTTGGGTTACAGTAACACCATACCCTGAAGTGTTCAAAAGAAACACCCACACGTGTCAAAAAACTGGGAGTATATGCGTACATTGCAAATACTAAGGTATGTATTCACATTGTTTTCAAGGAAAGTGCTTACACATTCACGACTAGCATAAATGTCTAATGGTTGACCTGCATCTGCAACCTTCGGCGTTACAGATTAAACACTCGCTGTTATCCTGATCCATAGTTAACATCAGATTCAAACACACACACTGCTGTCAGCAGTTCCAAGATATTTCTGTAGCTTCTAAATGAAGAAGGCAATTAAAATGAAAACGTACTGAAGGATCCTCATTCCAGATATTGCGGCATCCCAAAAGACATGTCCCAGCTAAAAACCTTGCCTCAGTGGCACTGTAATACTCTGTGTATGCATGTGTCTATGTCACAAAACATACTTGATAATGAAGGTGAGAACCTGCAACAGGGTACTCAAGATCCGAGGACATACGTCCCAATGACAACTGCATATGCAAGAACATAAGAATGATTCTTCTTCTGCATACAGTCCAGAGAAGGATTCTCTATTACCATGTAATTCTTACTAAAACCTATTAGACCCAAAACCCTGTTTGGGAGGCACCAAAATGTTTTGTATGCAGGAGGAACCCTTTCGAAAAGTTACTTTGACGTCTGACCTCATAAGACTCCTCGTCTCCTGCCACCATGCCAACGGTCTTGATGAAGGGGTGCCCAGGGTTGTCCACGCCCGTCTGGATGGCCTGGTCCAGCGTGAAACCGTTGGGAGTGGCCTTATCACACAGCTTAGAGTAGATTGCAGGTGTGAGGTTACTGGCCATGCAGTTGTTGTGTTTGCGCAGGTCTGGGAACTCCGCACTGCACAAACGCAAATGAAAGATTATATGTGGCTGAGCTGCTCTTGGAGAGAGAAACAAATTACAGGAGTGTGGGCGCTGGTTTACTTTTTGCCCTTGGAGCAGGGGCGCAATGAGTGACTCACTCAAGGAACTGTTTTTCATTGCACGTACGCAAGTGACTGGTGTGTCAACCTGTGACTTTCTGCTAATAACCCCGCCAACTAACAAAACACCACTAATGTAAGACACAGAAGGACACGAGCATTGTACTATTAAACATGGCCCAGCAGCACCATTAATGTGTATTCTTCAGTTAATGTTCAACTATTCATGAGATGGTTAAAGTGCCATTTATTTTATGACGATAGAGGATGCAGAATTAGATTCGACACTACAGGCTTTTCAAATGAGCATTTAGGCTTTCACAGACGCTAATGGGGAAAAAACAGGAAATGCTGTCAAAGACCAGCAAACATTATACTGGTAGCCAAGAAACCTGAAAGACTAACACTGCTGTAGCAGCACAGATTAGCGTGTGTGTTTTTGTTACACTTTGTCTCAAAGCATAAGGCTAAGACATCAAAAATTAAAATGTTCACAAAGTCATATTTATCATAGACAACCAATGCATTTGACTTTTCAGCAAAGTTAACTTTATGTTCCAGAATTGTTTTGTCTATATATATATTTTTTTATGGAGTAGCGCAAAAATGACATGTTTTCAAAATATATTTAAAAATTATTTTTTTACATAAATTTTATTAGGAAAAAAAACCCACCTTCCGTAATAGTAGATGTATTACTGTATGTTCAGAACCATTTACTCTGAAAATTATTTGTCAATCACACGTCCTTGGATAAAAAAAAACAAAGACACACGCATGTTTTCTTTATTGCAATAACCTGAAATATGTATTCCTTTGTAAGGCACGATCTGGCTAGATCCCTATCGTATGTGGAAGCAATGCCAACGTCTGTCTGTCTACAGTTTTTGCCATCACACCGCGACCACCTACTGCACCATCACTGCCCCGTTTCAATTTGAAAACTTTCATACCATCACTTAAGCAGGATTATGACTATGGCTTTTAAAAAAGGGTCGAAACATTAGTAAATAATATAGTCTATTTATAGTCTATAGTCTCCGCACTCTATTAAAATATAATTAAATATTCCCATTTCATGCGGGCCACCCCACTGAACCAATCCTGTTAACGCCCCTGCTGCAGGAGCTCTTTAGGTGTGACCACTTATATAATAGGCAGGGTTTTATCTCAGAATACCAGTAATCATTTACTAACCTATATATGGTGTATGCGGTGCATTTTTAATGCATGCGGGCGTGCACTGGGACACGTACGCACCCCTCCTCGGCCTCTCGGAGTCTTTTGATCCCGCCAGTATCCATGTATAACAATGGCTGCATACATGTAACCTATATTTACGGCGCTAAACCATCTGCTCTGCAGGCTGGAGCAAGGAGCACAATTATAGTTGGAGGAAGCAGAGATTTGTGTCATATCTATCTGTGATGGTTATGAGCGATATCAAATCTAATCTTACTTCCCATAAAAGGAATCACTGATCCTAGTATTTTTGCAAGGACGTTAGGATTGTGTGTAGTCCCTATATGCTGCCTCTTGCACCTTAATTTTTAAATATGTTGACGCGAACAATAATATTAATAACATATTAATATCTCACAAATAAACTGACAAAAAGAATATAAAACGTTGCATTCGCCCTGGTTTTGAAAAGCTGCTAATTTCCAATAATAATGTGTGGATTATATCACAAATATGTGATAAGGTTATGCTAAATCCTTCCAAAAATAATATACTACAACAAAATTTGTGTGTATTTGTTGTAGTATAGGAAAAAAAAAAAAACGTTACCTCGCGGGGTACCTCCTGCGAACAGGCACTCCGGCGCTAACATGTTCCCGGTGGAGGAGAAATCCAGCCGTTACCGAGCCTCCCACCAAAGTCAGGATCCCGATGTGTCGTTTGGAGGAAAGGATTCTCGAGAAACTGCTTGCCATTTTTTATCCTCCTTGTATTTGGGTTTTGAAAAAAAAAATGAGAAAGGTCCTTTTTCACGGCTACGGGGAATGAGTGTCAGGTGGACGGGAGTGTCGGTGATGAAGAGCCCCTGATGGAATGGAAAAGAGTGCGATCGAGAAGCAGCGACGTCAAGTTGGAGGAATAGAGAACGAGAACGGAAATTCAGATGCATCTTCAAAATAAAAGCACAAGATTAAAACGCTTAATGTTCTTCCTGCAAATCAAGACACGTAACCTTCACCTGCAAAAAGTGGAAAAATGAAATGCAGTGTTGGTTATCAAATAACTAGGAGTAACAGAAATACATCGATTTCCGGTGACCAAGCTGGGTATCTTCATAGCCTAAAATATATTTATAGAAATACATAGACTTCTTTTAATTAAGGTAACACAGACTCATTGCCTAACTAAAGGCATCTTTCAAGTTAAGAAAAATTTATCAAGTGTATAGTAATTATAACGATGATGATTTCAGTTTACTGTTTTATACATTTTCCTATGGCACTCATTTCTACTTTATACATTAAAAATGAGCCACACGCAATCTGAAAGTCCATCTGAATGCCTCTGGTTATACACTGTTACAAGTCACTCTTATAGATGTGAAAGAAACGATCTGTGGCTATGACAAATATGACTTCCAACTAGATTTGTTTTAGTGTTTTACAAAAGTCAAATACAGTACATCGCTCTACACTCAAATGCATTTAAATCCTTTTGTGAAAAGCTTTCAAATATAACTGAAATAAGGATCATGTGCGTCCATGGAAATGTGATTACAACCAACCTTATCTGTGATGTGCAGACAGCAGCTATTTAACGACCAAAACCAACACAGTAATGAAGGAAGCATCAGCAGGTAAAATTATAGCGAACCTCAAGGCACAGTGCAAATCGGAAAAATAGCCACAATCAGGTTAAACTTGTTATCTTATTACCTGAAAAGAAAATAATTATCTCTGCGACCCATTTAAAAAGCCTACGTGTATGTAGGCTAATTCAACCACCGTTTGTTTAGACCTAAGACTGACAGGGACATGAATAATGCACCACTATGGACGGTATCTTTGCCTTGTCCTGTGCAGTTTAATTGCAGCTATCGGCCTGACAGATAAAGCAGATGTTAAACTAAAACAAAAACAAAAACACCACGCTTGCATTTATTCCCATGCCATATTCACATACCCTTATGGAGATCCCCCCGATCTCCATAAGGGCGGACACTGCTCTGCGCAGGAAGTCACACACGCTTATTTGGGCTAACTTGACAGTGTTGGCGCGGCGCGTGGAGTGAATACTGAAGGGCATCAGTGAATAGAGCTGCAGCACTGAAGCGCCTCACACAACCCAAATACTACCCCCCCCCCCCCCCCCCCCCCACCCCCCCCCACCACCCACACCCTCCCCCCCCCCCTCCCCCCCACCACACACACCCACAAACACACCAAAAAAACCACACACCCCACACACACCCCACACCAAAAACAAAAAC
>VURO01035904.1:0-11281 GCA_015108175.1 Pelvicachromis taeniatus
CACACACACAGACATAGACGCACACACACACACACACACACACACACACACACACACACACACACACACACACACACACACACACACACACACACACACACACACACACACACACACACACACACACACACACACTCTCTCTCTCTGCCCTCCCTCTGCTCTCCCTTCCTCCTTTTGGCACTTGAGAGAAAACACAAGAAGTCAGTGATACGGCAAAACCAACTGTGTGTGTGTGTGTGTGAGAGAGAGAGGGAGGGAGGGAGGGAGAGAGTCCGCCAGTCAGCTCAGAGGGGTTAATCTCTCTCTCTCTTTCTTGCTCTCTCTCCCTCAGTCTCTCCCTCCCTCTGTTGCCTTTTGTTGCGGCCCCTCACTTTCTCAACTCTTGGACAGAGGGAACTGATACGGTGCCTGTGCATGTGTGTGTTTGTGTGTGTGTGTGTGTGATGTTGGAGAGTCCTCGCCACTCTTTGGAACTGTACATGAACATGACTGATGGGACTTTGTAACGCACTTCTCGCGCTGAATGTTTACAAGGCAGACTGGTAAGGCAGTCCTGTTCTTGCGAAAGCTGTCTGATTTCATGCAAATGCAAAAGTGCCGTGTGTGTCTATGTGTGCGTGTGTGTGTGTGTTTGGGTCTACGTGTGGGGAAATGCTGTCAGCAATCCAGCAGGTTATTTGCAAATGTGTGGTGTGTTTATGCATTTTGTGAGCTCTGTGAACTTTTTTTTAATGTTTTCAAGATATAAAAACGCTTGCAGAGGGTCCCTCTGTCTCTTTGCTTTCCTTTCATTCCACCTCCTCTCCTTATCCCCCTCTTTCTGCCCGGCCCAAGTTACTCAAGTTACCGGCTTCCTCCTGTTGTTATGAGCCCCGTGGTTTCTCTGCAGCACTCTGAGGGCGCTCCCACGCTCTCTTAAAGAGAAAGAAAGGAAGGGAAACGGCGATAACTATTTCAGAGCCACAAAAGAAGTGGGAGAAGCATGATACGGTTTCGCTCCACGTCTCTCTCTCGGCACCTCCGTGCGAGCTTTTGTCCCTTTTAGCAGTGAGCAACTTGGAAAAATGGATCTTCCTTTTGCACTGGTTGCTTACTTTTTTTTCTGGACAAAAGTTTTCTCTCTTTTCTTCCAAGGTGGTGGGGTAGTGAGAAAATTGGAAACAGAGCCACCCACAGTGGAAGTGAGTCAGCCCGGCATTTAGTGGTGTGTTGACTTTGGAAATGGCAGGGATTGGGGGCGGTGGTGGTGCTAGTGCAGGGGGACAGAAGAAGTTGTCAGCAAAAGAAAAAAAAAAAAGAGAAAGAGAAGAAAAACAGAAAGTGTCAATTTGTTCATATTTTCTGGTGAGGGTCCCAGAATCTGTGCAAAGTGGGAGCTGAGTTGTGGATAACAGGCATTAAAGGGAAATGAATATTTGAGGAGAGGAGAGGAGAGGAGAGGAGAGGAGAGGAGAGGAGAGGAGAGGGGGGGGGGGGTGTGGGGAGGGGGGGGGGTGAGAGGAGGGGGGAGGGGGGGGAGGGAGGGAGGGGAGGGGGGAGGGGGGGTCACAGGAGAGGAGAGGAGAGGAGAGGAGAGGAGAGGAGAGGAGAGGAGAGGAGAGGAGAGGAGAGGAGAGGAGAGGGGAGGGGGCTGTTTATAAAGGGAGGGAGCGGCTTGTGTCCATCTGGGACAATCCCAAGTGCTGAAAGCTTCCCCACCCTGATCCCAAACATCTCTCTCCCCCTTCACTCCCTCTGTCTTTCTCATTGTCTCTCTCCTGCTCCTTCACCATAAAATGCAAGTGGATACATTTTGATTTCAGTCTGTGGAAGGCATCCAACTTGTTGCATTTACAGACACATGCTGCTGTCATTTTCCTTCTGCGTTTGCTTTCTTTAAATAGTCTTTGTCACCTCCTGCCTCTATTTTCTTCTCTGCTTGCCCGTGGATAAACTGCCAGTATGCTAGCTATAACATGACAGCATAAAACTAAGAAAATGGGATGCTCTGCTGCATTTTTGAATTGTATATTGCATAATATAAAACAGTATCAATGCATTGTGGAAGAAGCACAGGCAAAGCACAGACAGTGCAACATTGTGGTTCAGTCACAGCCAAAGGCTATTGTTTTGTCCCACGGGAGAGATTATGACTTGGAGATTACGGCAGCCAAAAAGCTGATATCACATAAAAAATAATAAAGAAACTTGATTTGTCCGTCAGCAGTGCCTTACAAGCCAGTCACAGACATTTTATACATGTTCTCCTCTTTCTCATCACTCACCAACTTTAAATATTTACTGCTTTCTAAGTAATTTAATGCCACAACGTAACCTAGGAGAACATACGCCACAACCCAATCAGCCTCTTCAGTCCTCTCCCTTTGTTTAGCCTGCATGACCTTCCTCCAGCTCCTCTTCCTCCTCCTCTTCCTCTTCCCTCCCTGTTCTGCCTTCCTCCCTCTGCTCTGCCTGGATACCCAGCGATAAGGGGACAGCGACGGTAGCACTTCCTCCCGCCACAGGAAGCAGGAAGTGTTGATTTCCACCACAGCCTCCCTGGGCAAACTCTGCACTCAGTCCACTGGCATCCTCACTCCCACTCTCAGCCGTATCGCAGCGAGGCTGGGAGACAGGCAGAGGAAGCGCACGTGTTGTGATTGGAAGCTGTCTGCTCACAATGACCCCAGTATGCATTTGCGTCGCAGCTGTGCCGCCTGACTGATTTTCATGGGAAAGCACCTGGGAAGCAGCCTGGTTTGCGTCTCTTTGACCTCGGGCTTGGCTTGCAGGTCACAGGATGATTGGCTAATTATTTCTCTAATCACGCTGCATGTTTTGTTATCACCCTCTGTGGCCATGGATGTGGATGGAGGCGCTGTTGAGCTTAAAAAAACACAAACAACCATTCATCAGCTAATGGATTCCAGTTACACTGCAGGGTGGGAGGGCTGGGTGTGAGCCAGAGAAAGAGAGAGAGAGCTGACACAAAGAGAAAGTGGGGGAAGACAACAAGTTGGGCATCAGGGCAGAAACGATACCTGAAGGGTTATTTTTCAGTTAGAGCTTCTTACTCGTTTTTTTCTAATTATGTTAAGATTATTATGATGCTATGATGTGTGTGTGTGTGTGTGTGTGTGTGGCTTTTTTGAAGGGTTGCTTTAACAACATCTTCACTTACTGAAAACAAGGTAAAGAGGGAAAGACAGATGGACACACCAGCAGTACTGAGAAAATTACATTTGATTTGGGAAAATATTGGCATCAAATAACCCCAGACCCACTCAGTTGTTTTTTGTTTTTTTTTTAAACTTGTTCCAAGATAGCATTAGGAGGATATTATTTTTCAGCGAGTGACGCACATGGCCAGAAAAACAAGTGGAATTATTTTGAATTCTGAATCGAGGATTTGTAAGAGAAAGTAGGAACTGTGAAAGTCAGAGCGACTGAGTATGAAACAGCACACACACACCGAGCTTTTATGGTGCTGCTCTGATCACTTATTTTCCAGTGTTTTCTCTCTCTCTCTCTCTCTCCCTTTGTGTGTGTCTATATATCTATGACAGTCATTTATCATCTCTCACGTAAAAACCCTTCCATGGTGGAAAATGAGTTGCCTAAGTGACAGTGTTTGAGGTCTCGTGTTACTAAACTTTACAAGCTAGCTAATTTGTATAATGAGAACAGGACACGTCTACTTTATAATTAATTCAATTCAATTTGATTTCTATTTTTATAGCACTGTAAGGCAAAAAACCCTACAATGATAGAGAGAAAGCCCCATCAATCAGATAACCTCGTAGCAATCCAAGCAAGCACATAGAGAAAGTGGGATGAAAAAACCCTCTTTTAACAGGAAGAAAGCTCCAGCAGATTCAGGCTCAGAGAGGGGCAACCATCTGCCATAGAAGATGACTGTCTTCACTTTCCAGGTGGTGAAACAAAGATAATTTGTACCTGGAATGTGATGCTAAAGGCTGTGTAGCTTGTCATTACATTTTATGGATATTGGATTTAAAGGCTAGCATTATAGCTTGGTTTTCCCCGTAATTAACCACACAAGTCAGAAGGGGAAAAAAACATTAATGAAATAAACAGAAGAGTGGCAAAGGCAGAAGGCAGCTACTTGTGATTGAGGAGCTGGGTAGAAGAGAAAGCAACAATGCCAAAGCAAAGGATGCTGAGACATTTGGGCGATTAGGAAACAGTGGAGATATGAACTTAAATTGCGGTCGGGTTAAGGGTCAAGAGGGGTGAGGAGGTCAGATTGGGCCTGGCTAGCTGAACTTATAACAGGATATCCTGCAAGGAAAAGCCATCTGGCTCTCCTTCTACCGCTCCGTCTCCGTCTTAAATTCCCACAAAAGGCACAGGAGTAAGCAGAGGTATAACCTTTCCATGAAAGCCCCTGAGAAAACACAAGTTCATCAGTCATCGGTGGCAGACAGCTGATGTATGTGCCTACTTCATGTTCTTCTTCTTCAGCAGAACTCGGAGCACATTGAGTGTTTTATATAAGTGCGCGATGACAGCTGTGTGATGTTTTTATCCACTTGTTTCGGGGGCTTCAGCAGCTATGAGGAGTTTTCCTACAGGGGTAGCAAAGTTGATCTTATCTTAACCAGACAGTGTCTAAAAACACAATGAATCATCCCTCTGCTATTTCAGTCACTCGTGTTTAAAACTGATATCAACAACTTAATACTCTGAAAGAACTTTTATTCAGTCGCAAGTTAAGCCCCATTTATGGAAGAGGAAAATTAATTAATGGAAATTTGTCATATATTAAAGGTGTTTGTGTCTCTGCCGCACTCTGCACTTTTATACATGTTTTCCTTCATTTGACCCGGTGTGAACAATGACTTACAAACGCAATCAATGCCAGAAATTGTGAGGCAATTCTAAGAAAACCAGTTCTGTGGTTTGTAAAGACATCTAATAGCAGGAAACTACCGAGAGCACAAGATTTTGGTTTTGTTGCTTCAAAGGTGTCGACATCTCATTTGCTTCTTTGCCATGTGTTGCTATGAAACCAGTGAAGGGGGAAAGTCTGAAGCGCAGTTGTGATAGTATAGTATACCCTTATGGCCACTTTATTAGGCACACCTGGAAGAAAGGTGTTTTAAGTGACTTTGAATGAGGTGGTTGTTACCAGAAAGGCTGCTGTAAGCATTTCAGACACTGGGCTTTTCCCACACGACCATCTCTGGGTTATACAGAGAATTGCCTGAACAAGAGAAAATATCCAGTGAGCCGGAGTTCTGTGGACGAAAATGCATCGCCGATATCAGAGTTCAGAGGAGAATGGTTCAACTTCTTCAAGCTGATCAGAAAGCAACAGTAACTCAAACTGCATCCAAGGTATGCAGAAGAGCATCTCTGAACACACAACATGTCAAACTTTGAAGCAGATGGGCTACAGCAGCAGAAGACCGCATCGGGTGACAGGAAACTGAGGATACATGCAGGTTCACCAAAACCCGACCACAAAAGATAGAAAAGATGAGGTCTGATGAGTCTCTGTGCAATTCAGATGGTATGGTGAGAATCTGGTATAAACAACATTAAAGCACGTGTCCATCGTTGACCATGTCCATCAATTTATGACCACAGTGTACAGTCGTGGCCAAAGGTTTTGAGAATGACATAACTATTGGCAATGGGAAACGGTCTCAAAACTTTTGGCCACGACTGTACTCATGTTTTAATGGCGGCACATCTATCTATCCATTTTCTTAACCACATATCCAACTTTAGCCTGTCCCATCTGGCACAGGGCAGCACAGTGCTGCAGTGCTTAGTACGCTCACCTCAAATCAAAGATACTGGCTCAAACCTGCTCTGTGTGGAGTTTGCATGTTCTCTCTCTGCCTTCTTCTCACAGTTAAAAGAAATGCACCTTTCTGTGTCTCGAAATCACACTATGTAGATTATGGTATAGTCGATCTTAACAGTGGGGAACAGTAACTAATTTTATGTAGATGAGAGGTCTAAATGGTACATACCCTAGCAGTCTAAAAATGGATGTGACCAGACAACGACATGTGTTCTCGGGGACATTGATCTGTATCTGCATGTAAATGATTACGTTACTGTCTCATTCTGTGCTACGGAGCTCTGTTGTTGGAGCTCCCTTTTGTTTTCACATATTTACTGTAAGCGAGGAGGATGCTACTATAACAGAAAGCAAGGCCCTAATAATTCAAAATGATGCTTTAAGCATACACACAGCTGGCCTAACAAAGCCCAGGCTAACACTGCCCAAGAAACAAATCCATGCCAACCTGCTTTGCTTATTTAACAAAGACAGCAATTACATTTCTTTTAAATAAATCTGCAACAACGCAGGATGACAGGGTAGTAAAACTGTCCGGTAAACACCTCATGAGTCCATGTGACTTTTGTTTACAGGGCCTGCTTCACTTGTAATCGGGTATACTGAATCTAAACAAACTGACAAAGTTGCCACAATGCTCTGGAGCCCAGTTAAATATCCATGAGTGTGACAGCACTGTGAAAACGATGCAGGAAAACACAGGCCAATGATAATCTACTGTATGTGCATGGCTAGAGCGTGCCAGCAGCTATTTTAGTCCATCCTGGATTGTTTTATTTTGACAGGAATTTAGATAAATACTACTTTTGTCATGAACAAGCTAATGAGTGATTGAATGGATGCACGCTTTTTGTTGGTAGTCAACAATTTGACGTCTACAGTTTCTTCAGAGAACCGCCTCATTTGCTCAACGTGTCAGACAGACTTCAACCGACTACTTTTTCCCATTTTGTGAAAACCTTTATGTTTCCCCTTATGCAACAGTTATGCCAAAGTATAGTCATTGTTCTCTCCGTTCGCTGAATCACATACTCAGCCTGATATTCTCACATTCAAGTGCGCACTTTTAAGTGGGTGACATTTTCCATATGGAAAAATTAACTTATTTTTTTCCTACCCGTGGTTAATCATGACACAAACAAGACACACAGAGAGACACAGAGGGACAGACGGCGAGCGAAACGAATGAGCGAAGGATTGAAAGCGAGAGAGGGGGAACGAGAGTAGAGCTATTTTTGGCCTGTCTGGGTGTTTCCTACACACACACGCTCACGCTTCTCAGGCTTGTTGTTGTTCAGAACGGTGGGTGTTATAAGGGTGAGTTTTGATTTGATTTGACTTTACGTTTTGAGGCTTTGTGTGTGTGTGTGTGTGTGTGTGTGTGTGTCGGCTGCTGACATCCCTGGGATTTTCTTGTGGTAGCTATGGTTTCTTGTGGTGTTTTGAACAACTTACCATAACTCCAAACATCCTCAGGGTGTTAAGGGATCCTCAGTCCTTCATTATATGCCCCTCTTGTGCCGTCACCGGAGCTGACCTCAGTTCACTTTCAATCAAACCAGATCAAACGTCTAAAAGAGAGGCTGTAATTCATTCAGTCAAAACCGTCTTTCTGTTCAACTGTTTTCCACCATCTTTTGTTGCTATGCATTAAACCTCTCACAGGTCGCTTAGTTTTTTTTAATGGTTTTGGTAGCGCTCGGCTTTTTCACCTGCTGATAAAAGTTTCTCTGCAGTTTAATGCTGCTGTATAGATGGTATGGATTAATAATGCCGTATAACTAGTGTGTGTGGTAATGCCTCTCAGACCGAAGTGGATGATGAGATATTGCACATAAAGCTGGAAAAAAAGTAACACTGTTTCTTTGTTTTACCTTTCAGTGGTGGTTAGTGATGACTGCACAAATAACACTGTTGCTATGTTGCGGAAAATGCCTGTCAGCGATCCATTGTGTTTCTGTGGACTGCATATGTCACCGAAGCTTTCCATGCACCGAGTCCTTGTTCAGCCTCAGTCTTTTCACACGTATCTGTAATTTCAAAGTAGAAAGATGTATATTAATTTCCTTGAACTTCCCTTGCTTTGATCTTAATCAAAGTTGTTTTTTTTTTTTAGCTAACAACAGATGGAAGTCCCCAAAACAAAGACATCCTATAACTGGATAAATACAGTTCACACAACGTGAATAATAAATAAATAAATAAACCTGGATGACTTTCAAAGGTCTGTACTGTATATACTGTATGTGTTTAGCTTATTCATGTATTTAGGCTTCTGCTTGAAGATGCTAACATATACTAGTCTCATATAAAACAAGTAAACGAGACTAACAAACTGATACTGGGGAAAGAAATGTCAATATTTAAGACTAACAGCAAAATTAAGCAAATTAAGCGTAAACCTAAAATAGACATTATTAAATAAAAATAAAAATATACATCTTTAATATATAATTATATATTTGTTGTTTTGCCCAACTCTCAATCTCCAAAGACAACCTAATTAACTAATAATAAAAATGAAGCTAAATTCTCATGTTTAAATAGCTTTTTCAAGTTTATATTTATGTATAAATATCTCTATATTTATCTCTATATTTATGTTTTTTTATACATTTTATTCTCATATCACCCTTTCAACTGAGAATAATTTTGCAACCAACCCTGTGCTATCAACCTACATCTTGGATTTTTTTTAAATACATGGTTTCCCATGCACTTCATTGTTACTCACTCCTCCTATTAATTGGTCCACAACACAGCAGCAAAAATCTGCAAAACCTGCCACTCCATATCAGCCTCGATCCCCGCTTCCCTTCACTGCTTCACTACAGTGAAATTCAGGATTAATATCAGAATTTTATTAGTGCACATGCCTTTTCATGGCCTTATCCCCGCATATACAGGAGAACTGCCAAAAGCTTATTCCAGCAGTCGCGCTTTCTGTTTATCAGATCAAGGTCTTTCAGCTGTTCCCCATTCTGCAACCACACTTTTAAGGTTGTAGCTCCTAAAATGTGGAACAGTCGTCCTCAGTGCATTAAGTCGGCTGAGTCTGTGGTTTCTTTCACGTCTGCTGACATTTTTTTTAAAGGTTTAGCTTTTTAACATTGTGTCCTTTTATTAGTTTTATTCTAGTCACACTGCCTTTGTATGCAGGTATGTACAGTATGTTGGGTTAGGTACACCTATTAAGATGATTGCAACATATGTATTTGCTCCTCCTAGACAGGTTAATCAATCTGGATTAAACTTATAATATACTTTGCCCGGGTTACCAGCACTGTCAACATCTAAATAGCTTTTGAAAATTAATTTTATAATATTTATCATTTGATCTTTTTAAATTACATATATTATGTGAGTAAACATTAGATTTACATTATGTGTATATTGTTGACATTTTGTGTACATTTTGTGTACGCTGTTTCTAAACTCCTGTTGATAAAATATTTTTAGTACAGTGAAACTTTGGGGCCAGAAGATTGTATCATGCATATCTGCAAATATGTGTGCAAAAAGTGATGCTAATAATGCCTGTACCCTGATTACCTTCAGTATGTAGCTTGCAAAGTAGAAAAACAATAAATATATTTATCACTTATTTAGTTTTTATGCACAGCCATTTTACCACCTCAGTATTTACAGTGATACAATGAACATAAAAAGAATAACATTGTAACTCTATGTACATATCTGTTTTTTAATCCATGAGACAGTGAAAGTTCTTTCTTCTGATTTCGACTTCCATATTTTTACTCTTGTACTCTACTATAGCTTTAAATGATTTCGAGTTCAAAATAATCCTTGCGTGTCATGTATGGGCCTCATTTTATCTGTTTTCTGTCTTGAAAACAACTACTTTAAGCATCTTTTCTCTGATTGGTTGCCCCCCACAAGCCAAAATAGTAGATGGGCGGGGCTTCTGTCTGCCTGAGAAGACCATATTAAGGACATCTCTTCCCTCTAAGATTAGGACATCTGGACAGCTGGAGCAGTCTGATGTCTGAATTTTTCGAATCATAGGGATTACTTGTAACAAATTAATTATAATTATTATGAATTATACCTCCGAATGCAGGTACTGAGCTTAAATTTGTGGAGAAATGCATTTCTTCTGTATGCTCAGTTTGGTGGAACTTTATAAAGCACGTCTGAAAGTTTCTGTCTTTATATCATGATTAGAAACTGATCATCACCAAACTAAGGCAGACTTTTACTAAAAGAACTGTCAAAATGGTGGGGGGAAGCATTTTTAGTATGTTGCAGCCATATAATTTTAGCCGCTTAAATTACTAGCAAAGAGAATTACGATATGAAACTATGTAAACACACGCAAACACATGGCTGCGTGCATACATCGACGTCCGCAATATTCCCCAAAATAAAATCACAGTGTTGTTCCTACCAAATATTTTCCAGCCTTATTATTTTCATCCTCTTTGTTCTTGTGTTTACACAGCCCCACTAAAGATAATACATCTTTTCCTCCCCGTCTACCCCTCCTCCTCCTCATATTACGCTCCCTCTCCTGCATCTCCCTCTTTCTGTTCATCTGGATACCTTTCTTTGCTTTCTCCTCCTTGGCTTTTCTTTCTTTCCCATCTTCCTCTTTTGTTTTTTCTCCCTCAGCTCCTTCCCTCTTCTCATGCAGCATTCCTCACATTCCTGTTGGCTTCATAAGGGGAAGGACCCCGCTGGCAGACCAAGGCCAAACATTATTACAGTGCTCCCAGCCTCTCTCTGTCGCTTTCTCCGTTTCTCTCATCCTATCTGTTTTTTTCCCCTCACTTATCTCCTAAACCACTCTGCTCAGGTTCTTCTATCCTCTTCCTGACTTTCCTTTAACTTTTTAATCCCTTCCCTTCAACATTCACTCCTTTATTCATTTTCTCTTAAGCCTCCATTAATTCCATTTTACTGATACTATCTGTGAGCTCGGACTTTAACTATGTTAAAGCAGTTTACTGAGACTGCTGTCTCTCATAATTAGTGGAAATAAGGGTCATACCGTTCCCTCTTACGCAAAACGGAGTCATTTGTGTTTATACCAGAGCATGTGCTGTTTTTTAACGACACACTGTCTGCACATGGTAGATCAAGTATCAGACACAGATGCTCACAGCAAAGGCTCAACCAAGTTACCCAACACACACACAGACATCCACTTTACCTGTAACGTAGATGTCTTTTAAAGCATTCTAAATGAACTAAATCAGTTGACTCCAGTTTAGTTTTGCACATTGTTTTGTTATTTTGTTTTGTGTGAAGAATCACTTGTTGTGTCAAATGTTGTTGCTTTAGCAGTAGCACATCCCTGCAGGTGGGAGGCAACTTTGTAGCACACATTTGACCACATCCTGCCCCATATACTAAACTGACAAAAAAAAAAGAGCCGTACGTCAGACTTTTTTTTTTTTTTAAATTTTTTATTTTAAAAAAATTTAAATTTTTAAAAAATAATTT
>VURO01035904.1:18355-30660 GCA_015108175.1 Pelvicachromis taeniatus
ATTTTTACATATATATATATTTTTAAAAATAAATAAAAAAAATTTTTTTTTTTTTTTTTTTTTTTTTAAATAATTATTTTCCCCATAACGAGTGAAAAGACCGCCTTTTTCATTGCTGTCAGCGTCATCAACAAAGATTCCTTTAATATATACATCATCACTTTCCGTTATTGTAGTTTGCATGTGCACTCATTTTTCCCAGCCTTTTACGCTCTGGATCACTAAACGGAGTAACTCCAACAGTCATGGCTGCGGTACCCGCAGTGGAGATTGCATATCCTAGTTGTGGTTTCCAACCACATTAGGCAGCTGATCTGGGCGCTGTTTCTTTTAGTTACTGGTTCCTGTTGAATTAAAGAACTCAACTGGAGGAAAGTTAATAAACAACAATCAATCAATCGTTACCTCTGATACTGGTAATCGTTCTCACTTATTTGCATATTTAAGTAACCTGATTCCTATTGAAACATTTAATCAGCAGGTTTAGCCTTTTAATGAGTTGATATATCACTAGACAACTGTAATGCTGCAGCTGCTAGACTGTTTATTTAGAACTTAATTGTGCTCCTTCTTGAATTTCCAGTTTGCACTTTGGCACCCAAATAGCATTAAGTCATTCGTCCTCCGCAGCTGCAAATTCAAAAATGTACTGACTTTTTGTACTAATGAACAACCGCCGCTGCAGATATAAATTAAGGTGATTTTGAACTCTAATACCCGTTAAAGCCAAATGGGAGTGCAGACACAAGCTGTTCAGTAGTCGAGGTAGTAATGGTTGTAACAGTAGACGGCGTTGGAGGTTTGGCAGCTATTTTTGACCTGCTGAACAAATGGCTCAATTGTCCTGCCTCGAGGTGCATGAAATCACTTGATATGTCAGGGGTAATGTTATATAATACTCTCCAAGGGGGGCTCACAGGACTGTGTTTGTGTGTGTGGGGAAGTTGTCTACTTTTTATTTCAGTTTATTGTGTCTTTGTGTGTTTTTCTGTGTGACAGGCTGCACACACTTAAAGTATTTTCTTGCAAAGGGGACTGAGAGACTGTGTGTGCGGTGTGGCTTGAGGTAACACCGTCCTCAATGTTTTATTACTGTGTCAAATCAATTCACGTTGCATTAACCTTTGAGCTAAAATCTTTTTGCTGTGGTCTGCTGGGTAGCTGGTCTCTTATTGGCCTCCAGCCTCGCTCTGATACCTCCCCCTCCCCTTTCTCTCTCACTTCCATGCACCCAGCCATGTACATGCCGAGGCACGTAATTCGGATTAAATTTACTGAAGTCAATGGAATTCTTTCTTCTAAGGGTTTATTCCTGTGGCATTCAGGGAATAAAAAAATAAAACAAAAAAAAAATCCCCAAAAACTCAATTTTCACCTCCGTTACACCCACAGTGCCAGACGGGAAGCCCTGGATCTGAATCTGTTTCTGAGTTCCAAACATTAAGGAAGCTGGGGTTGTTCCCGTTTCCCACTATCGGTGACAAATACACGGAAAGTAAGATGTCCTAGCTTTAATTAGTATGCTCTTCTGTTGCTGGAGATTTCTTCCTGTTAAAGGGGAGTTCTTTCTTCCCACTGTTGTCTAGTCCCTGGTTCTAGGGGATCATCTGATTGTTGGTGTTTTCTCCAGCTACTGTAGGGTCTTCACCTTTCAGTATACAACACCTTGAGGCTGTTATGATTTGGCTCTATATAAATAAACTTTCATTGAAATAAACTTGAATCAAAGGACACATTTTCCTATTTCTTTATCATTTATTTTAAAGCTAATTTGCTTTTCTATACAATTAATACATCAGTCACTGACTTTTGTCTTAGTTCTTTCTTTTTTATTTCAGATGGTTAGTTGCTCGTAAGGCACTCTGACTAAATATTACTTAAGTAGAAATGAAAATAAAGAACATTCATATAACAAAAAATTAATGTAGGTACTAACTGACGCATTAAAGTTCTGCTTTGCAGATACAGGTCCATCATTAATGCTAATCATCTTGCTCATAGATGACAAGTTAGCCTGATTCCTGGTACTGTAGAAACCACATATCAGATGATACCGTCTGACCCAAACAGCTCCACCAAGTCATGTTTCATCTCACACCGACTGATGCTGACCTCGGATCAGATGGCTTGTTGTAGGTGCAGATGTAATAGGATCTGAACGGACTCCTGACTTTACATGTGACTCTACGTGTGTGTGTGTGTGTGTGTCTTGATTGTCTTCAGTGACGTTTACAGCTTCAGGCTGATTTCTTTGTAATTGAATATGAGAACCACAAGATACAGGTTTCTACAATGCCCATCTGTGGTCAGTCTGTCTGGGTGTGTGTTTCAGTATATGTAAGACAGGTTTCTGTGAGACACCCCCTTTGATATGTACACACAGAAAACAAATAGTACTGCAGCAGAGGTGAGAAGAGTTGCTCTGTAGTTGGAAATCTCCAGTAAACTAAAACTCGACACGTACAGGAGTTTGGGGCCTGAGGCAGATACCTATTTTTAGAGAGTAAAACATTCCGATATTGTTGAGTAAAGGGGAAAAAAAACAATGGTGTTGCTGTTTGTTGACTTTCCAGAAATGTATTTCCCGAACTAGTTAGCAACTTAGGGCGAAGACGCCACTTGACTCTATACCACCATTTGCGCAGCTGTGATGTCTGCAGCTACATGTCCTGCAGGAAGTGCTGAGAGCCACTTCCTGCTCTGCTGGGTAAAGTATGAGATGGCAGCAAGCATAGGTTTCTACATTTTGTAGTAATGTGTTTATATTGGACAACATATATGTCACTGCTGTTATGTCTGTCATATCATCCAACAGCCAGAGATTGGTAACATGCGAGTCCAGCTTCACACTCAATCTCGCAAAAATGAGTACAAAATTATCTATCATATATATTATTTATCATATAATATCCACACAAAGGCATTTTCTTCTAAAAATATGCTGATCAACCCTTGATTACCAAAAAAATTATTTTTTTCAACATAATCAACTTAATGTTTCGGCCTCCATCTCTGTGCACGATTCAGAATGGAAAACAATGTTTTTTCCCCTTTTATTAGATACGCGCATGTGTGTTTGTGTGTTCATCCCTGACCAGAGTCTAGAGCATGTGTGGGAATGTTAATGCCTTCTTCCTTTGTTGTCTGTGCAGACGGCAGAGTGTGATGGTGCATATTCATGAAGCTGCTTTCCTGGAACATGTTAACTACTACCACGAAATGAAGAGATTTAAAAATAAAATGATGACATTGAAAAGAAGCAGAGTAAAGCGATACTGTGGATTTCTCTCTCTTCTCAATTTGTGTCTTTTCAGTTTTTCCCCAAATCCCATTTCACACGTGCACTTTATTGCAGTTCACTAATGTTTTGCAACTGCAACAGGCACCAAAGCTGTTCCTCCGTTGAGTGCTCTGGCTGTCAGCCACTTCAGCATGTTATCCTCGTTCCAAAAAGTCTCCATGTGAACAAGTCATGCAGTCAAGCTTTGCATCTTGAAACTCGTTATAAAACAAGTAGGGGGGGAAAAAAACCAAACTAACTGCTGCTCACACTTCAAAAGACTAAAGTAGTTGCTCTGATTCACACAGCATTTCAGCTACGTTCATTAAGTAATTAAATTGGGAGTCTGTCTTGCCTACTTTTTTCTTTATCCTTCAGGAACTCTCATCAAACTTGTGTTTACGCTGAGCTGGATGTTGACGTACATTCTGTGTGATTTTGCTGAGTTAAGTCAAACTACGTCTTGATTCAGCAGGACAGGCTGAGGCTTCAGCCAGATAGGCAGATATATTGTGTTGTTCTTATCAGCCAAAAAGCCTTTGCTGCAGATTGTAGCTACCAATCTCACTACCACAGGCTTTTTTTCAGTGCCACAGGCTATCAGCATATCAGTCACCACTGTTATTTTGATGACTCACCGTTTTCACTTATAACCAGCAACGTTAGTCAGTTTATTAGAAAGTATTATTAGTATCACAAAATATTGGAGAGAAGAGATGTGAGCAAGAGACTTAATGGCGTTATCATTTATTTCCCTTACCTGGCTTTGTGTTTAAGAAATGTGTGAACTCTGTTTTTTTTTTTTTTCTTCTGGCTTTTTGTGTGTGTGTGAGAGAGAGAGAGAGGGAGAGAGAGACGTGTATTATAAAAGATAAAGAGGGAGATCCCATCCAGTGAGCTACTGTTAAGTGGCTTTTTTTGTGTTGGGAAATGTGAAGAATGTGTTTGATGTGAAGACAGCAGGAGTGTGAAGGAGAAAAGGAAAACGTATACAGATGTGCAGCAGAACTGAAGTTAGATTGATCTCTAAAGTTGAGTTTGCGACGATTGGTACAATACATTTTTTTAAAATTCTGTAAGAAATTACAGAAAAAAATGCACTTTAAAAAAAAAAAGCAATTTACTGTTCAGCCATAGCTAAATACTGTAAATGCAGATGGCTTTGAGGGGAAAAATATTGGCCACAGTTGGTTAATCATTGAGGCTGCAAGGGAGTGTCATCCATTTATAGTTCACAACAGTGTTGGTGTGATGCAGGAACACTCAAATAACAGTATAATGACAATCAAACAGTTATTGTAGTGTAAAGTTTATATTCGATACCACACAGTGCTGTTTTCTTTTTTTCTTTTTTTTTTTACAGTAGGTAAACTGTAGGATCACAGCTTAAAGACCAAAAATGCAGCTGTCTGTACTTTACTGTAAATTTACAGGAAATGTTATTCCAGTGTGGCTCAGCACACAATTTTTAAACACAGTCGTATTTTTTTCGACGGTGAATAGTTTCCTCATGTTACACTGGGAACAGGAACATGCCCAACACAACCAGTGCTGCTTTTTGGGAGTTGAGCAGCTGTATTTCATCAGCTGGAAAAATGCCATTCAGCAAATAAAGGGTCTTATTCCTGTCAAGGAAGGAACTCGGTTGCTTAAGTCTCCACATTCCTGTCTGTTGACACAATTAGGTATTAAAAGATATGGTGTCCCTATGTGCGCCAGTCTTGAAGTATAAGGATGTTTTTTTTGTTTGTTTCATATTTTGACCTCTGATCTCCTGAAAAGTATGACACAAGGAAAAACAGAAGTGCCTGCATTGAGCAATGAAGGTGTCAGATGTCATACAAACAAAAACTCAAAAAATCTGAGTTCGTGCAACACAAAGACAACCTTTCCTCACCTGTGTTATGATTAACATGTTGCAATACCAACTTGGGCCTTAAGAACATTTGTCAATCGGACATTTACTCATTTCCCAAGTTACAGTTCTTCTATTTGTTGCAAAATACAGCATATTCAAAAAGTATCACTTTCTCCATGCTGGAAGAGTGTTTGGAGGAATAGCTTAACTGACACTATGTGAAACGGCAATGGGGAAAAATGGCAGATGATCTGGTGTCTTTAGGTTAAATTGTTCCAATGAGCTAGTGTGTGGCATTCAGTGGAATACAGGAAGCGGCGATAATGTGGCTCTCTGAACCACGTCTGTGCTGCCTGGTATTTGTCAAACAGGAGAGCACACCTGGTGTCGTCTCTGTGACTGATGGAGGTATTGAGATGAGTGAGTTGTTTCCACCTTCAAGCAAATTATAATACTGGGTTAAGATGAAGGAAAAAAAAATGACAGATGCACTGTCAGAGTTTTTCTATCTGTGTGACCTGTATGTGAGTTATGTAAATGGGTGTATTCCTGGTATGCTGAGCTTGTGGAATCCCAAAGCACCTGTTTAGACAAATAGGACAGGATGTAATGACTCACTTAGATTCCTCACACGACTTTGATAAATCTCCTGATGGAGAAAGCAAAATCAGACAAATTACAAGAAACCTGTAATTTTAAAAAAAGCAACACAGTGGCTTTTGTTATAATCTGCTTCAAATACCTTGACTTGAATTTGGAAATAGTGTGTTATGGCTCTGCTGTGTTCATAACTTTAAAACTGTTTCCATCTTCACATTAAAACTTTAAACTTTACAGAGGCTGTGATTCAGGAGGTCGAGCACCGTAGTTCAGTCGACAGCTCTTTGTGTTCATGTGAAAGGAATAATTACCATGTGTATGGTATAAGAAATGCCATGATGCAGATTCAGCTTCTGAAATATTATATAGATTCAGTCAGCTTACCTTTTATTTTAGGTTTAGGGCTAATTGGCAAACATTAAAACACAATATTGCGATGTTGAAAATGGTAAACGCTGAAGCTGTAAAGCATCATTGTAACTATTGTTAGCTTGTGGTTGGTGCTGTCAAAGTTACTGGTGTAGTATATTTGTAGACTTATTATTTCAGTGGCAGCTGGCTCTTATCTTATTTTTGGAGAGAGGAAAAAAAATATAAAAATTGTGATGTTGCATAAACGCGCTGATGACAGAGGCAATGAAAACTTCATTTTTGAACGATCAATGAATTATTCATCATGATTTTTATTCATATAAATAGAAGTCAAACCTCATTTTAATCCCACGCCAACTGTACAAAAAGGATTCTTAGGTAATCTGCAGAATTACTAAAGTATATAGTGGGAAGAAAATCATGAATTATTGATTTATCACAAAGTAGTTGTGTGTTGAGCTTGGTAAATGATTTGGAGGAGGGTAAGAAGAATCCAAGTGTGGATTTTTTTTTTTTCCTGTCGTTCTCACATGAAGGCCTGCAGCCAGATATCTTTCAGAGTCTTGTGGATGATTTAGGTGCCTCTGGTGTCCTCACTTAACTCTCCCTAATGTTTTCGTTTAAGAGGGTCGTCCTCATTTTTGCTATAACACAATCATACGCACACACCTGCATACACATAGCAGAGGGTAGTTCCTAAACTTGTTGACAGCCACACACACACACTAGCATTTACACTTGGATACTCCAACTATGCACCAGCAGAGCAAGATCATAAATATAGAAATATTTTGGCGACAGTTGTAGGCAGGGAGGCCCACACCCATACACGCGCACGTGTGCACACACGCGCACGTGTGCACACACGCACACACAAACCACAGTCTGGCCAGCTGCTCTGGGAAGACGAGGTTTTGAATGGGAGTGACAGCTGTGGATTCCTCTGGATGAAGGAGGGAGATAGTAGATGGGAAATGTGAGCGAGGAAGGGAGATCGGTTGCAGAAGGAATGAGTGAGTGAGAAGGAGAGTGGGACTGACAAAGAAAAACACAGATCAGGACGAATGAAAACCCGTGGGGTGCATCAGAGTTTCTTTTCCCTTTTTCCTCGACAAACTCCCTGCAAATTGCATTGCACTCTGATCAGCTTTGATACTACTCTGCTACATGTGCTGCATAATGTAACTGTAAAAAAAACTGGTTCTATCTATGGCCCTGAAAAGTATCATGGTTTTGATGTGTGTCTCATTTAAAAAGAAATCTATATATCTCAGGTTTGAGAGAGATTAAATAATGTGACGTAAACATGTCCTGGCAGCAGTTAGCTTTTGATGTAGCACACAGTTGAGTTGGTACTCTAAGAGAGAACAAAGAGACACAGAGCGTTCCCAGAGTAAAAAGCATGTGATCCTAACTGTCAGAACCAGACTATTTATAAAGATCCTGTGTTGCACAAGGCTGATTTAGCAACTTGGTGGATTTTTTTTTTTTTTTTTTTTTGTGAATACACCCCCATGTCTTAGGCTTTTTACTCTGTTTGATTAGCCATCACTATTGTTGCTCTCTACTAAATGCTCAACAACAAAATTTGTATTTGCAATGGGTTTTCTGAATCCCTCCCACAGTGACTTAGGACTTCCCTTGTAAGATTATTTGTAAGAACCTAAAAGTCAAGATGAACAAATCATCAAATCTTGTCTTTCTTTTCTTTCTGCAAATGGAAAAAAAGAAAAAACAAACAGTGTAATCAGGTGTCGCCATGGCCGGCAGACACAAAACAAACAGCTCCACCTGTGGAAACCAGGAAGGAACTGAACAATCCATTGAAAAAGATGTGGAATTGCTGTGACACACACACACACACACACACACACACACACACACACACACACACACACACACACACACAGTAAGCATAAGGGATGCTGAGATTTATTTATTTTTTTAAAAGAAATTGTTTTAGTCATCCCTGTAACGTGTGTTGTCGTCATTGGCAACTCTGGCAGCGGAAAAGCTTTTTCGCATCACTCCTGCTTACTAAAAATGAGTTGAGATAATGTTGTAAAAAGCCAAAGTATTCCTTGAATAGGGGAAAAACTACATGTCCTTGTCAAGTAGCACTGCATAGTTCTGGAACAGTGCTCTTTAAGCTGTGTCTGAGCCCATTTAGTCCCACTAACAATTGAAATAGAGGAAACACAACTTATCTGGGCTGTCAATAGCTGACTTAGTAGTTTTCCATGTGCCTATAGCGTGTGTGTTCATTACATTAGTGTGTTGCCTTCAGGGCCAGTGTTAGTCATTAATCTGAGTCGTTAATGGATGTCAGAGGCCCTCAGCTTTTCATGAACAGCAACGGCGATTTGAAGCGACCGGGTGATTGTGTCCGACAAAGAGGCCTTCAGAGAAAGCACTGTTATTCTAATGAGAAACTTTCCAGCTGTAGGGCTCAAGGGCACTGTGGCAGCGTCAGCGTCACAACAACAGCAGGGGGAGGAGGAGAGGGGAGGAAATGGGAGTCTAAACTGAGCTCTTAAACAGGAAGCCACCCTGGTTCTCTCATTGTTGTGTTTTTATAGACTCGACTTCCTGCTGACATGACCGCCCCCTTTACCATGGTTACGATCCATGTTGTTTGTGGGATGGACTTCAAAGATCACCCGGTGGCGAGACCTAATGGTCATCACTGTGTGTGAGGCTGAAATGTGGCTTTTGTTGTAAAGAGGTGTACGTTCGTAAGGATGTAGAGCACTTCCTATAGTGTTAGTGGAGATATGAGTTATCACTATAGTTATTTAGTTTAGATTTTATTTATTATACTTAATTAGGACCTGACCTTAGGACGTTTTCTCTTTGCTGCTTTGCTCCCAGGTGAGTGAGTGAGGGAGGGAGTGTGAGCAAAATGATGAAATCAACAGTCTGGTGTCAGAGAGATTCACCAAATAGAGGCAGAGAGAGGGAGGGAGGATAGAAAGAAAGAGAAGGAGTTAAAGAAAAAAAGAGGATGTGGCCGACAGTAAAAGATGACTGGAGGGGAGTGGAGCTCTCTGTCTAATTATAGATCCTGCTGTGAGTTGGCTGAGGCAGAAGTGCTACTGGGGTTTTCACATTGCTGGATATTTACAAGACAAACACGGGTATGTGCCACCGACTTCTTTATTCTTACTTCCATGTGTGTACTTCTGCATGTGACAGTTTTTTTTTTTTTTTTTTTAAATATTTTTTTTTTTTTTTGTATTTTTTTTTTTTTTTTTTTTTAAATATCTCATGAGAATACGGTGAGGGAAAACCTGTACTGGATACCACGCACTAGAACCCTGCTGTGATGTGTGCGTCTGAGAGTGTGATGACTGACCTTCATCAGCCCAGCTTGAGCATGAAAGAGAGCGGGACAGAAAGTTTCTTTCTTAATGCTCAGTCGTCTGTCTCACTTATTCTTTGATTCCGCTCCACTCGGCTTTGACACTTACTATTAAACTTTTTTTTAACAGCGGCAGCACAATATACAGGATTCTTTGTGTGTTTGCGTGTGTGTGTGATCTGTTGCTGATCTCACACACAGCAGCACTGGATGTTTATGGAAACTCAGTGAGGACTTGGGAAACTGGACCCTCAGTGCATTATACATCAACCTACTTCTGTTACACTCTTACACACACACACTGACATGACCACACACTTGCAGTCCCGTCAGTTTGTTACATGCACACCTCTTACACACTTAAATGGTTTGGGGTCCGTTTTGGGATCACTGCTCTGGTCGTTTGCACATGCCAGCGATTCCTACGAGGGAAACGCGGCAATTTTAAATGAATGAAATCGATCAATACGTCCGATTTTTAGCGTTTACTTCAACTGCCATGTGCATGCAGTACGATGCAGTAAAATCCGCCCTTGACACTGTTTTCTGCCGCTATTATAGATGGGGGTTCTGGTTGAGTCAGCGACATAGAGGAAGGTTCAAAATGCACTTTCAGCATAAAGTTCAGATTTTTGGTTTGTCAAATAGGGAAGTGAGAAGTAGTAGGATTTCAGGAATATACGTTGCGCGAGTGTGCAATTTAGCATCGAGGGAATTTGTAGTAGTAGCCTAGTATAGATCAAAACTCCATTCTGCTATTTGCCAGATTTACATTGCATCAGAAGATGGTGACATAAAGTTTTATAAAGTCATTTCTATTTGTGTCAACCTGTGGCTTCAAGAGCTGACCATTCTCATCCTGCTTCTGATAATTGCTGCACTGTGTTATTTTAGTTTAGTTTTTGCAGATTATAAGAAGCTGCTTACTTAAGAAGAGCCAGGCTTAAACCCCATGGGTCTGACCCTGCATTTGTTTGCTTTAGATGAAACTGGAACTGTTTTCCTTGGCAAAGCGCTCCAAAGACAGGCTGCAGGCTTGGATCAGGAATTCTATGGCGCGAGTATTCACGCGCACATCCTCAAATACCATCACGCCAACCGCACAATGGTTTGACAGGTGTTCAGAGTGTGTGCGCGATCATATTTGAATCTACATTACAAACACAGGTGGATTCCTCTATTACGTAAGCTTGAAAAAGCTCTGTAATAACGTGGACGAATGGCCGTCTCAGGCTTAAAGAGAGAGACTCGAAAATTGGAGTCAAAAGGCGGCCTTCTTTCAGATTTTATTTGATTTCATCTCTGAATGTCCTTGAACCTCTGTTAACTGTACTTATGGCTTTCCTTCATCTGAAAGGTCCTAATTTGCATTGGAGTCTTTTTTTGGGGCCTGCAGCTTAACAGATACTTTGCGGTAATGACATTTTTATCTTCTGAAATTAGCCGGTGCCTCTAAAAGGTGTAGTGTGATTTAGACACACACATGCATGCAGCAGAGTGAAAAGAGAAGGAGTTCTAACTATATTTGGATGTGAGACAAGACACAAAGTGGTTGCGTGTGCTCTCTTGATTGTTGACTTTGTAGTGAGTGGTTCTCACTTGTGGCACTATTCTGGCTGTCAGCTCTCAGTGAGTGAGAATAACTGGTCTTACCTACATGTTGTTAAAGAGAGGGAACTCCTCGCCTTTCTTGTCTGCTTGTGCTTTTTTTTGTTTGTTTGTTTGTTTTTTTTTCTGAGCTTTCCAGTGTTTTTCAGTTTTATTGCAGCAGCGTTTTCTCTCTCTCCTCATTTTCCACTCCACAAGATGGTTTGGAGGAAGAAAGGGAGAGAGGAAAATGCCAGGTGAGGGAAAGAGACAGCGAGACCTTTGCATATCCTTGTCTTACCTGTAAAACCAGTCCAGGCTGAGCTGTGCAGTAGTTCAGAATAAAAGAATAGAAAAAGGGAGGACTCAGATGTAAGGGATTACCCAAAATCACATACTGTGGGAAGGACTCCTTGTCTGTCTCTATCAGTCACACACATCTGGACGCACCCATTTGAATTTCATGTTGTCTTCATTGAGGACATGCACCTAATCTACATAATCTGCCTGATAATTCAGCACATTCCCAACGGTCTCTACAAGTAGGCGAGCAGTATCGTACTGCACCCTTGGTAATTTTCATAATGACACACTGACACTCCCACACGTTCTCACTCACACAAACGCACTCGCTGAATGTAAACCTCTCAGTTTAATTTGTCTTTGTTTCACAAGGAGCTTAGCTGTGTGTCACCGTTAAATCCAAATTTCAAAATAAAACGTAACCTATCACAGTGGCAGGTATGCTGATGATTTTATCTTTGCACCAAGAAGCCTTGGAGTTCTGTGCACATTTAAATACACAGAGTAGTTACTTTGTTACCCTGGAATGGAAGATGTGGGCACCGTTTTGTTTTAGTCTAAAAGTCTGCCGATGCTGAGTGCACGATCGTGTGGCCTCCTGAATGTTGTTCTCAGATTTGGTGTGAGGCTAAAAAAAACCCCACATTAACAAGAAGCACAGCTCACTCTCTGGGCAGTATTTACTAATACGGAAACAGTATTATCGTTTTTATATATACATGTGTAAGAGAACTGGACATAAATAATTTGAGCTTAATATATAATATTTTACTACAGCATATTTCCAAATAATTAGACGGCTCATTCTTTCTCTTGACTACACGTCGTTGGTGATATAAGATGTTTTTGGGGTCAGCTTGTAAAAAAACAAACAAAAAAACTTAAAAAAAAGAAAAAAGATGTAAAAAAAAAAAAATAGAAAAAAAAAGAAAAGAAAAGTAATC
>VURO01035905.1:0-10652 GCA_015108175.1 Pelvicachromis taeniatus
TTCTGCGCTATATATATATATATATATATATATATATATATAGCATATATATATATATAGCATATATATATATATAGCATATATATATATATATATAGCATATATATATATATATATAGCATATATATATATATATATAACATATATATATATATATAACATATATATTATTATTATTATTATTATTTATTTATTTTTTTTCCCTCTAACATTTGATATTAACCTTATACTTAAAAATCATCATCATGGTGATGGTAATTCTGTGCAGTCATTTAATTACAAACATATACAGCCCAGCCAATGCACCAGTAAAGCTGATCTATCAGCTGATATTAGCCATTTACCAATATAACAAAACAATTGGACCAGACATGTGCTGTCTGTCTGCACCTTTATGCACTCCTTCTAGGCTGAAGAATTGTAAGATATTATTATTTATTTAGTTGACTAAATATCTGCTTTATCACCAAATATTATTTGCCATTAGCTGAAAATGACAAGTTTTGGAGAAATTTTGAATCATTTTTGTAGCGATAAAACACTATGAAAACACCTTTGTAAATGTAAAACTATTTTTGTAAAATTGTAGATTAAATATCCAACATAAGCAACATAGCATCATATTCTGTAAGGCATATGTTTCCAATTGTTGATTTGAAAAGGATCACTGAAAAAAATCAGTTGTTCATAACCTCAGGCACAAAGGCCTACAACAAAGAGTATTAAAATATTAATAACAAAATTCAGCTGAGTTAAAAGGCTTGATCAGTGTGTGACACAGTTAACAGGGAGTGTCACAGGGAGAATCAACATGAATGAAAAATTAGGGTGGAGTGTTGGCAAAACAGCTGGTTAAATGTATTACATTCAGACAATGTCGTGGATCCTAATCTGAAAGTGCTGCTGAGCCTGCACCTCTTCAACTTGCCTAATTTATGAGACCAGACATGAGGTTAGAGCAGCTGTCCTCTCCATCATCATCGTCAAAGTTTTCCTCACTGATGTAGTAAAAGGGTTATAAACTATTTCAAATCCCTCCCCTCTACAACATACATGTTGGCTAAGGTGGTTAGCAAGATTAAACTTATCTGTTACAATGCTAAACCACTGAAGTTTGTTTACTTGCTAATGCTAGCTGTATTTCCACCAAAGCGTGATTAGTAACTGATCTGAGAGCAGTGAAAGCAGACAATCGGCAGCTTGCCTCACACTTTGATCTCCCATACGTTTTCATACAGACCAGTGGCTTTATGAGACTGAGATAAACACCGCTTTCAGTGAAAATAGCTGACTGCAGCCACAAGATGGCAGTAATTTAAAGGCTGGACGCACATAATAATTGATAGGCTAGGAGTTTCACGACAGCACTGTCTGAATTGAAAGGAGAAAGATTGCTTTCTTTGGTACGTTGTAATTTATTTCTATTTTTAGATTTGAAAAGGCAAGCACTGCCTGCCTTGCTTGTCCCGATTCAACAATTTTGCCATATTAAAGTTTCATTGATTGTCCTCCAGAGCAAACTCTGCAAATTTGCTTTTGGAAAGATATTAGTACATATTAGTAATGCAATAAATCAGGCAGACTTGGGCAGAGAGTAAATAAGGCATTCCCAACTTATTGTAACAGTGAAATAAACCTATTCTTAAACTGCATTATCATACAATGCTAGTAAGGATTTATAAATAACTTATAAACCTCATAAATGTGTAAACACATCTAATTGTATTAAAGTGTTAAAGTGTTAATGTTTTAATATTTTGTTCTTCTGAAAGAAAAAAAATGTGGCCAATATATCAGATTTCTAAATCAAATATTGGTATAATTCTTAAAGATCGTATATCTGTCGAGCTCTATTAATGCTTACATTTGTTGTAGTTGTTGGAAAATAGACATTAATATGACCACTCCCCAAGTTTAGGTATGTTTCTTTCTGGGCAGTTCTACAAAACTTTTACTCAAACCACTTTGAGACACCTGGACAAGCTTTTCATTCTTTTTCATATATATATGGCAATATTGGTTTTAGATAGCCAAATAAATCCTAAATTGTCTGTCTTTTACAAGTCAGAATGCTGACAGCAGATGGGAGAATAAAGCATTTGATTAAAAAACAAACAAACAAGGGTACCATAAAGTGTTAATGTGCTGACAATGTGTTTGTAGAGCAACAAACTCTTGGAGCAAATGTTACCTCATCTGTCAGGTACATTAAAACTGGCAAGTTATGCTTGCAGATGATGCATCACAAGAGATTTATTCTCCCCATCAGTGCTCTGCCTTACTAATAAGTCATTTCACACCAGTCACAGTCTTTGCCCTTCTCTGTGCATCTGTAATTACACCTGCCTACTGACTAAAGCTTGAAAGGAGGATTACTACCAGCCGTGGTCAGTTTTGAAGCATCAGCACTTCCCAACAGCGGACAGCGCTTCCTGAGCACACCTGCTGCGCTTACCTCAATTAATGTAACTGCACGCATATGTGTGCGAACTGTCAGATCACTGCTCCTTTCTTTGCCTGACAGTAGCATGTCAGCCTGCCCTCTCACCAGGCTCATTTTCCCCCTTCACTCTGTGTGAAGGCCATCTTCTGAGGGAGGAAAGAGACAGACAGGACGGAGTGAATCAGAGGAAGAGACGGAGCAAGCAGTGAGGGAAAGGATTTTCTTTCTTTTTTTAAAAAAATGGAAACTGAAACAAAGGCAATGCCTAAGGAAAAAAAAGGGAGGTTGTTAAAAGAGAATGAGCAAGCCAGAGAAAGAAAGACGAGCTTTGAAAAAACAGACAGAGGGAGAAAGGGAGAAGAAAAAAAACAAAGACACGAGAGGCTTCTCTGGTTTGGCATTAAAGTTATTTGTAGTTTCTGGATTATCCTTTAAACACACATCTCAGTTCAGATGACTGACTGTGGCTATAATCTTTATGGTCTTGCAGTGAGACTGTGTTAAATGGAGGGAAAGCAGAATGTAAAGTTTATAGCACCATTAACTATGAAATAAATATACGCACAGGCTGATTCCACCATATGCAACATCTAATTGCAGGTATGTAAACAGCATTCACTCTTTGCTTTGCACACATTCTCTACAAGTTTTAGGACTTCAAACAAAACAAAGGGAGGGATTTTTTTTTCTTTATTTATTTTCCTGCCTGCTGCTCTGTCTGCTTTTACAAAAGCTGTCAAAGCCAGTGCTGCAGAGGATTAGGAACACTATAGATCTGTAATGCATCACAACGGGCCTGAGCAAATAAACAAATTGGAGAGAAAAGCACTGCACAAAATACTTGCCAGGAACTATTTATCAAAATTTCCCACGGCTTGTTGTCTCTGACCTATACGAGCGGCTTCTCCCTTTTCCCTTTTTGTGCAGAGAAGAATACCTTATAGATGCAAGCTGACACCACTGGCATATAGCCTCCAAGAAATTATAGCTCAGCGCTGTACTCCACGACTTTTACCAACTTGTCAGTAATAGCTATTATCTTGTGTGACGGCAGCAATGTCCCTGCTCTAAGGCATGGATAACTTCCAACATAATTGACCTCCGTTCTGAGGTTACATCTTTTACTTTCTCCTTACACCAGTAGCTCATCTCGTCTTTCCGCCACAGACTGCCGGTAACCTATACGGACATTTGTTACCATGGCAGCGAGAGGCCATTCCTTGACTGTTTTATTACTTGTTGGGGGCGAGGAGCACTCTACATCAGGCCCTTGTCCCTGAGTGTGTACCTTGTCACTGGCGTCCACTTCACCCTTGTGTCATTTGAAGTTCTTTAAGCTTAGAATTTATTTTTTGTTTTTGTCAGCCTTTTACCTGGCAAAGCAAGGCTTTGTAAGGATATCTGAGAGAAACAGTACTTGCCATGAATTTCTGTGAGAGAAAAGATGACATTGCTTCTCTTATTGCGTTCAGTTCTCACACTGATAAACATTAATAATATTTTTAAGCCCTGAACAATCATTAGTCTAATTTAGCCTGATTGACCTCTTATAGTTAATTTGTCAAGAAAGTAAAAAGTGCTAGTATTTTTACATCACCACAGACTATTTGGGGTGGCACAGCGGTGTCTCTAGAAAATGGAAGCAACTTTTACCAATTTTATTTTCATACTGGTTTAATGGCCATCACTTCTTTAGTTTTGGAAACTTTCCATTTTCAAGCAATGTCATTAGTATTATGGTTAACACTACAATCGTTTTCTGAAGGCCTAATATGGATAACTGGACAACACGTTCTCACTCCCAAAGCGTAACATACTACGCTATGTGACAAATCGTTAGTATATTACGCTTTCGGCCACCCAACACGTCTCTATGTTACTCGTTCGGAAACATGAGAACTATTTGGACTGAGTATACATATGTACATTTATTTGACTTCCTCATTATAAATCACTTTGGAAAATACTATCTAACACAATTAAGTTTGTGGTTATGGTTAAGGCTGGAATACACGGCTGGAACGTGTGTTACCGCTGGTATACATCCATAATCTGGTGCGTATCACAGGGACACAGAAGGTTACCTTTCGCGTTCCCATGGGACGACTCAGGATGTGACAAATTGTCTGTATGAGAATGGTCTCCATTGGAAGAGAGGCTTGGATTAATTTCACCACCAATGTCAGTTTCTTTTATTTATTCATGAAACAGCCATACTGTGGACTTTCAAAGTCCCCCCAAAGTTTTTAGCCCTTTAACGTCAATAACTCAGTCACACAGACTGGAAATCCCTGACAACCACCAGGAAAACAATGTGTGCTCCCCACCTGGTTGGTGAGTGGGTACTGGCTGTCACTAGGTGAAATTGGTTGCAAAGAGTGTGTTGCATCAAGACCTCCTTGTAATTGCTTTGGTTGCTGGCAGGCCAGCAATTTGCACCGAAGATGCTGACCTGTCTGCAAAAGCTTGCTAACTGACCATGGAGCTGTAGTGAAACAAGTGTGATGTAAAGCAGAAATGCAGAACCTTCACCTTTAAAGTAAAAGTTTCCATGGCCTACTGTGGAAAAAGCAACTTTACAGTTTGCATCACACTCTTCACAGTTTCAACGTTGCTCAGAGAGTGTTTGCAGACACAGTGAATCTTTAGCACGTAACTCTCTAATCTGATCTATAGCATGCAACTATAAAGAGGTTTTTAATGCAGCATCTTTGAAATGAATTTCATCTGTCAGCAGCCGGCAACTTCTAGCAACTACTGGCAACCAGTGAGAGAATAAACATTTTCCCTCATCACCAGTGGTTGTCAAATTGTCTCTAGGCCTTTGTAACTGGGATTTTTGTATGTCCTAATGAATATGCTGTGGATTTAATTTTTATCTATTTTAATGACTCCATCTCACTGTTGTTTTTGCAGATGCTGGACCCTTACAATTTTGCAAACTCTAACAGAAACTACATATGTAGAGGAAGCATAGTTCCAACATGCTTTCACCAGTCAAAGTGGCATCATTGCAACACAAAAGAAACTGACAGCACTTTGACAGACACCATCACAAAATGTGAGCCTGCTTGCTGAATGAACTGCTGTATTTCTATTTTGTATAAACCATCATTCACTGTTATTTTTAAAATCCAAAACACTGCAAAAAAAAGTCATCATTATGGGACACCCTGTAATTGGCATTTGTAGATTGATGTGGGAAGCTAAGCTAGGTACATCTGCTAGCAAACTTGGATAGCTGACTGGAATGAGCGCTGCATCCTAGTTAGGAGATAAAAACAACAACCAAAAAAAGAACAAGACTAAAACTTGTTTTAAGATGCGTCTTTTGATTTTTTCTTTTTTTTAATTCCTCTCATTGTACTCGTTACTTTGTATTCTTTTTATTGCTTAAATGAAGATGATGATCTTTTATCTCTTTGGGTAGAATGGTTTAGAATGAAACCGAATTTATACCTCTTACAGCATTTTGTTGACACTATAAAATGTTGCGGATAGTATGGTGTGTCTACCCCCCCACCCCACACACACACACACACACACACACACACACACACCACTTAGTTATGAGTGTTTTTATGCATCTTCTGGTTTATTTCCTACAGGATTTTCATCCATTTTCAAGTCATTGAAATTTTAATTTTCCAAAGTGATTGCGAAGGCATGGTTTGGGGAGCTTTGTGAAACCTAAACCCTTTGAAGCTATAGTATTTTCAATTAAAAAAAAAAAAACACCTGTCTGTGTGAAGCTTACTTGAAAACGCTTGGAATGTTTCAAACAGGCTTTGATAGTGCTCGCCAATCTAAATGAAACGTGCTGTTGTGTAGACAGCTGTAGGCACTGTCTACTCAGTCGGAGTAAACACCTGGCTGAAATTGCCTGGATTTCGTACAGTCCGGGGCGCAGAATCATTACACCCGTATGAGATCGCCACGAGGCTGTGTTATGACGCCAATTTCATTAGGCTTGGGCGTGCTTTTTTCGTCAGATTTTCTCTTTTTTTCCCCCACCCCTTCTTCTTTTTTAAGCACAATCTTATTTATTTGGCTTCTCTGGACAGGCTCCCTCTGGAGACACGGCTCTCGTTGTGAGGACTCTGAAGACGACTCATAATAGAAAGCACACCGACGCGCCGTCTTGTCAGTTGTGGAGCATGCACACGCACACAAACACGTGTACTCACCCACGCATAAACAGAGGACATCATATAGTGCTTTAGCTACATATCCATAAGCCCACACTAATAGTGAAGCCACGCCGCCAATGAGAAAACTAAAATAATTGGTCCACGGGGAGTTGCTTTTTGTCCGTGTCAGTACAAACAGCCCAGTGATAAAAGGAAAGAGAACGCATGAATCAAGCTAACGCTGGGGTTATGCAAGCCATCTGACCCTCCAAGAAAAGTGGCCGTAAACTGCCTGGCTTCTCTTGAAAAACGTAATCTCAAAGAGCAACAAAACACGCCATGGACATGCTTATTATGTCATAAAAATGATTAAAGTGTGAGCTGCTTTTAAAATAACACACCTGGGATAGCGTTCATGTAATTGGGGGAGCACAAATTATAGTTTTAATTTCGTTCGATGCCTGTGAAGACGGGGTGTATCTTTCAAACATGTCAATTAGCCCACTTATTTTCTCCTCTTTGCCTTGGAACAACTCAGAGCGACTGCACAGAGACATACCAAAGTCACTGTGCTCTTAACACATCAGCTTTCATCCACTCAATTAGAAGAGCCGTCAGAAATCGGAGTTTTCTAGCCATCAGCAACTTAAGAGATCTGTGGTATTTCTGGTCTGCTGCTCTCTTTGGGGAATAACATCATTGTGGCTGTTTGAGAGAATATCCCAGCTCATGCTGTCAAAACTTTTTTTCAGGGGAGGGGAGGTTGGCAGGAACAACTTTCTTAGACTGAAGACACCCGGTTCTCTGTAAGAGAGAGCAATCTTTCACGTCCCTATTCATATTCAAATTATCATCTACAATTATTCTCGCCTTGTCAAAGACACAGCGCCGTGATTTTGAAAGGGAACTATCCAGAGACCACTCTGACAAGAAGAACAAACTCACCTCGCTCAGTGCGTACAGTGAGGCAAAGCTTATTTTCATCTGGATCAAGGACGCGCACAGGCAGCATTGTGTACGGTTGCGAGCTGCGTCGCCTTGTAGAGTCAAAGCGTCTGATCGAGGAGCGACAACAGAGCGAGTCCATGAATGGAAACGTCAGAACGCTGTGCGCATTTCTAGTCCGAAAGTCTGAAATGGGAAGTGAAGAGAGCCACCGACTATAGGAGCTGAAAACATTTCTCGTGTTTGCTTTTTTTTTCCCCCTCTTTTTTTTTTTCTTTCTAGAAGTTCTACAAGACAGCGTGATTACAGCAAGGCGACTGGAAGAGAAAATGCATGGAGGCACCGATACGAAATGAAACCCGACAGACGGTATAGTGCTGTTTCTTAACCAGGGCTCATTACAGAAGGCCTTGCTCTTTTCTCTGCTCTGCTCTCCTTTTCTTCAGCTCTCTCTCTTTCTGTCTGTCATTTCCTCTTTTCATCACCAAATTTCCCTGTAGTTTCTTTGCTTGCCGCCCCCATTTATTTGACTTAGATTTCCCCTCCATATCTCTTCCTGCTTCTTGCTACTCTTTTGAAGGTGACTACAGCACCGATTCGTGCTCGAAAGCGAAGCTGCCCCCTCAGATCTGTCCCTGCTCCTAAACGACTAGAATGTTTGGCAGGGGGAAAATAAATAAATAAATAAATGTATCAACTTTAACACTTCTTTTAAATCTTCTTGTTCTTCTGTGGGTGTTGCTTGAAAGACTTCTTTCTGCCCTGTATCCTTGCAGAGCCTTGTACAGCTGCAGGAAAGACTCAACCAGAGGCCTCATTTATTGAAAAGTAGTGCAATCAAGTGTGACCTTAGCAGAAGTGTACAGAAGAAGTGAGTGATGTGAAATAGTTTCAGACTTGCTAGAGGAAAAAATTCACCCTTTTGTCAGGTCTTCAGTGGACATGCAAACATGTTATGGTTTGGTAGGGGTTGCATAGATGTAAAAAAGGAAACTTTCACTGTGGACAGTGTGCGCTTCAATTTTCCGGGGGAACAAAAGGTAGAAAACTGGCTTTAAGTGCCTTGGCAGGGCAAAAGGTCGACTCCAGACAAAGTGCATCGGTATTGATCTTCTCAGTTTTTCTCCCATTTGCATCTTGAAAACATAAATGCGTTTGGGTTTTTTTTCGTGTTCTTACTGCACATGAATGATGCAAACTTGGTTTCTATTGTTACCATCTTGGTCTTATACTTTCTGTTCTTTTAAATAAGCATGTCTAATCACAGGAGCAAGTACCCCAGGGGCTAGTTCTGCATTTGCCATGTGGTATATGGATAGATTAACCGGAGTAGTAAGAAATTACAATTTATGTTAACAATTTAAGGGACAAGTTTACGTAGAAAAGTTACTAACGATGAGCAATATTGGCAGAATAAACAGACAGCCAAAATAAACAGATAAATCATTTAAACAAGTAATCACTCCAAAACTTAAAAAATAAACGCTGAAATAGCTTACTGAGAGGCAGGTAAGCTTACATAACAGGTGGCTGGCATAGCATACAGAAACATCTGTGCCAAGTATGGCCTGAAAATAGGTTACGTCCCCACACATGGTTGAGAATGACCAAGCTAGATCCTGGTAGATTTCCAGATAAAGACAATGGGTAACCAACTGGACATAATAGTGGTGAACAAGCAGAGGAAGATGGTCATAGTGATAGATGCGGCTTTATCAAGTGATAGCAACATGAGGAACATAATTTCCTTAGGGATTAATAAAGTATCGAGATTATGATTGAAGCACGAGAGGTTTGAGAAATACCTACAGCTGAGAGAGGAGCTAGAGAAGATGTGGAAGATGAAGGCTACAGTGGTCCTTGTGGGAATACCTGGGACAGTAACCCCCTAACTGGGCGAATGGCTGACACCCAAGATCTCTGTCCAGATGAGTGCAGTCCTATGAACAGATAAGATAAGATACAAGGTATGTTGCGATCTTTAGCAAGATAAAAGTGTAGATGGACATTTGATATTGTTGCCTATCAATAACAGATCAAATAAAAATGGTTGTTAAATATATAGACTGGGTGAAATAGTAATCTTGTGAAGTGAAATGGTAGTTAGATATAAACGGTTGATCCAGTTTTGCTAACAATATTTGATTAATGTGTTGGTGAAAGTCATCTAGATCTTGAGTGAAATGCTGCTGAATCATACAGAATCAAAGGTTTATTTATTCCAATAATGAATCATTAAGGAAAATATGCTTGGTATAAACTAAATGCATACCAATCATTTACATTTCTACCGACCAGATTCCATTAAATTGAACGTTTTTTTCATCGTAATTACGTATGCATAGAAGATTTACGTGTAAGCAGATAAGTTAAAGGTAGCATTTCGGGCATTGTTATTGTTTTCAGTAATGTATATGAAATTACGACATTTAATTGAATAAGTCTTTGAGGCATAAATCACACAAACAAAAACTACATCCAATAAAATAAGCGTTTGGTAAAGTCAAGAGCTTAAGCTAGAATTAATAGCCTGCTGATGCGCACACAGTGCCCACCATAGAAGGTGTAATTAGTTTCTACCAGATCAGGCAGATAATACTTTCAAAGATGTTTTACTGATATCAAGAGCTAAATGATGGACAGGCTGGAATTTCTCACTGGAGATGTGAGCAGCCGAGTCGGCGTAACTGGGGAGTGGCAGGCTGACAGATGATGGCAGAATGAACGAGTTGACTTGACTGACCTAAGAGGGACACTCCAGACTGAGAGAAATTGAACCGCTGGCTGACAAGAGAGCAGAGCGGGATATAAAGACAGCAAACAAGAAGAGGCAGTGGCAGTGGACCTGAAGCTACAAGTTCAAGCATTGGCCCGCACGCCACTGCTGCATCGACAGACTGAATGATCGAACAGGAAATTGACAGTAGAGCCAGAGATACAAGTACTGTAGTGTGACTTTATTGGAAAATGGATCATAGGTGTGCAGGTAAGCAAGACACAGCATGTTCCCATTTGATTATTAGCACTGAAGACAGAGGACAGTTAAGGCGCATGGGCATGTTAGCTTTGCAAGTTTGTCCATAAATATCTGTATTAAACAAATCAACACTTGGGCCTGTTGACGCACACGCCCA
>VURO01035906.1:6121-19386 GCA_015108175.1 Pelvicachromis taeniatus
TAATATCAGGTTTTTTTTTTGTTATTTTAAACTTTATAAGTTAGTTTTTATATTCTGGAAATGTGTTTCATAATGTCCTCCAAGCTTAGTTAATATTTACAGTTAGGACTGAACATCAATGGTATGATATTCCTGCTTCATTGTCCTGTACCTGCACTCCATCTGCACTTTACTGACAAATTTAAGAGCTGTTTTCTGTCCAAGAAAGTCTCAAGTATAGCAGTTCTGACTGAATAAGGAAATGAACCAAAGCCAACCAAAGTCAAAGAAAACTTTACAGACAAGACTTTTAAAAAGTATCTGGGATGAAAGATCTGATGGAAGCAGTTACACCTAAACAGTGAACAAAATGAAGAGTTGGATTACCTCACTTACCTCATCTTATTCTGATGATTAATGATTTATGGTAACGGATTTTCCTGGAACTTGATATTAAAAACTCTGATTGCAATAAAACTATATAATTTAATTAAATCATTTGTGATCCAGATATTATTACATATAATGTAAAAACTCAGTGTGATTGTCATTTGCATTTTCTTTTATAAACTTGCATGATCAACCACATTTTGTCAAAGACTTTGAATCTAGCTTTTAAATGTGCCTCTGGATTTTTTCACATGTAGTACCTTTCCACAGTGAAATTGTTTCAGACTTTTTTCCACAATGTGAATGTTAAATATTAGAAAAACATGATTTTTATATTATATAATGCATTTTTAGATGTTCTTTACTCTTTCCCCGTTACTTTTGTTTTCAGCTGATTAATCGTAAATAAATGAGATCAGAGGCTGATAAGAAGATATGCTGGCAGCCAGCCGTGCAGAATTATTTCCCTGCATTATCGTCGTCTTCATCATCATCATCATTATCTCAGTACAAAGGGAAGATATTCTGACACACCTCTGTAGGATGTTCAGTACAATCCTATTTATGAGCACCAAATGGACAACACTTAACTCTGGTCTGCTGCCTCTGCATCTGATATAATCTCCCAGACTCTCCTCACATGGTGTCAGTGAGAAAACCTTAAGCAGATCTTGCTGTCGTTCTCTCTGTGACTCTGTAATTGAATGAATCGATGGCCACGCATTCCTGAACCAACAGCAACATCTCTGTACGGCAAATTGAAGTACTTGTTTCATAGCATGTTGCCTGTCCTTAAAACACTTTCCTCTCTTAGCCTCTTAGTCTTTACCTGGTCTTTAAAGAAAGGGTGCACTGCTATTTTATATTTTTCATATTCAGCAAGTTAGCAGAAACCAAATGTGTATTTGTATGTATCCATGCTGAAATTATAGGCGTTAAACTCTTTATGTTTTGAAAAAAATATATATATGTATATAATTTTATTTTAAAACAGTGAAATTATATTAAATATTCCAAGATTTCGCTGCTCAGCCACGCCTGTACTGCAGAGATGTACTAACATTTTGGGTGATTTTTGGACAGTAGGAAAAAAAAATGCCATCCCTATCCTTTAAATAACCCAGCTTACTGTCACTATGAGCTGATACTTAGTCTTCCTCCTGTACCTCAGCTGAAGACCCTGTTGCTTCGGTGTATTGTGAAAGTTGGGTGGGGTCACTGGTAGTGTTAGATGAACTAAAAGGGCTACATACTGATTCCTTGTTTATGTAATATCTATTACAAACTTTTCTACACGTTTCAAAGTGTGTTTGTGTTTGATGTGTGTGCGCATGTGTGTGCGTTAGAGGTTGAATTCCACGGTCAGATGGCTTGAATCAATTGCCTGAGGGAGCAACACTAAAGCCTTTTTGGTGCCCCAGAAAGGAATGCGCATCTTGTTCGATGCCTCCAGCGCACCGTCATGGTTAGTGGTTTGAAAAACTGCTTTAGGACTCCACAATATTTTTGCTCTGGATCAAAGTGGTACCTGCATGCTTGATATATGATCAGCAATGAATTGCCATGACGCTTCTGGGTGTTACTGTGTTTATGTGTGTAAAGGGCTGCTTTTAAAATGTTATTTTCTTCTTGAAATAATATTTCATTACAAAGCATATGACTTGCATCTGTCGGTTATTTTCTTTGTCAACAGACGAACAGCATGAAAGTTATTAGAGTTTAAGATCAGCACTTCATTCAAAAGCTACAAAAGCATTTAGGTAGTACTTATTGGTATATGGAGTTTGAGTGTACACAGTGATCAGAAACATACCGTTTACATCAGCATAATTCTGAAAGTGGTTTCTGATTATCTTTTTTTTTTTATAGGAATGCAATGTAGCATCCAACAGAAAAAAAATCAAAGGATGCGTGAATGACTATTTACACATGTAAAGTTAATGTAATAAATGCAACAAACAGAATAATAAAAGTGTTTAAAAATGCATCTCTGTCTTTACTTTTCCGATTCTCATCGTCTTCCTTTCAGCCTTTTATCTCAACTTTGTGCATTTCCAACTATATTTAGAAAAGACTCACATTCCTTTCATCTATGCCAAACCTGGTGGCCAGATGCTTTTTTTTTTTTAATCCCAAGCCATGTTGTGGTGGACATTGCCGAGCAAATAATCACACACATGTTGCGCACACTTTTACACAGAGAGTCTGCTAGGCATGTCAACTGAAAGACAACATTTACTATTTATGCTGTCGGTTAGATACATATTTGTGTATTTAACTCAGCACCTGTATATATCTCAACAGCATAAATTCAGATCTGACTGCATCTGGATTTATGTGTGAAGTGTAACTAAAACAGTGTCTTAATTAAGCAGATATCAAAACTTAACCAAGCTTAAAGATTGTGTTATTCCTTTTGCTATGATGCATAAGAAAGTAAAGTAAAATCATTCAAATATAATAGTTTTACACTCCTAATTGATCCCTGCTCCTGTATAATCCCCTTGGAGACGTCTGTATTTTTACCAAAACCACATGCCTTAAGCATTCTTAGCATTTTTTTATCCCGTCAAAAGTTTTGTTGCACTGCTGCAGACTCATGCCAGACACTCGGATTAAAATCGCACAGGTTTATTTGCATGTGTTGGGAGAGAATGTCTTAGAATCTGCATGTAAGTGTTCATAAAGTGTTTCTCAGTTCATTTGTTTATGTGAAAAGTAAGCAGGTCTAGGTACATGTGTATATTTTAGGATTAAGTTTGTTTGCATGTGTAAAGTGTGTGGTATGCATGTTGTCCTGTAGTAGGGTGGAGCGATGGCGTGGTTTAGGATTATAAATCTGCACAAACTTCTAAAAAAAAATTAAACAAATTCTAATTTTATCCTCCCCCCTCTTGGTAAGGCTGTGATACTCCTCTCAATAATACTATTATATAATACTTCACTAATATTCATTATGTATTAGAAAATGTTTTGCAGATATGCCCGGACGTCACAGATGTTACTCTCGGTCATGATTTTGGAGGAAGATGAGCGCACTCGGCGTCTCTGTGCACCTTGTGCACCTCGTGTTGTGACCTCAGAGGCACCTTCTAATCTGGCCCGTTGCAAGCGCTGCCTTCGCACAGCCTCCGTGTGCTCCGTCATTTCGCAGGGGCTTTGTGAATCAGGGCTTTGTCTAACAGAGAGAAAATACAATTACCATTGTGTGTGTGTGAGAGAGAGAGAGTGAGAGAGAGAGACAGAGAGAAAGAGCATGCACAGAACGTCTGTGTGGGCTGTGACAGCCAGACACCGATGGTGAGAAGAAAAAAAATTCCATTCACAGACAGAAACATAGGTCCCTGACTCATCTACCATATTGATTAAGAGTTACGTAGAACACGTAGGCTATATTTCAACCTCTCTGGTTCCTCCCCCAGGGTAATTCCACTGAGAAAAATGGGGCTCATTTTTCAATAGCCATTTTTTAGTGAACGGTGGATTAGAGCATCAGGATTTACAACAGAAGGAACATAATAATGTATAAGTTTTAGGGGTTTTTTTCATGTGACATGTTGTGTGTGTTGAGCAAGATCATGAGTGATTAGTGATTTAAGGTCTTAGAGTTCTCACTTTGGTGTAGTTTTTCCAATGAAGTGAGCAACAGCAGTGAATTAATTTTAAAAGGTGGGAAAGCAGTTTCCTGTTTTCAGTCCTTCAACTGGCACCTTAGAGAAGCTTCCTCTACAAATTGGGATTTTCTTCCTGATTTGTTGGAGAGAACCTGTTTTTCTATGTATAATGTGACAGCAATAGCAGTGTCAGTTACACACTTTGGTGTTACAAATGTAGGTTTTTGTTTTGAAGAAGGCTCCACACACGTCTGCAATTTTAGTAGTACATTAAAATCATGAGATCAAATTACAGAAGAAAACAGCTTCATATATCACACTTCTAACCAGGCGTAAGAAAATAAAAATATGAAGGCCCAAAGGATTGTTAAATGTGAAAGAAAAAAAAGAAACAATTTTATTGCATTTTTATGTAATATTTATGTTAAAAAAAAAATTATATTTTGGGGTGTTTCTTTAAGAATTTTCTTTTTCTAGTAAAATGCTCCAACCTCACACACCCTCATAAAATGATCCCAATAAATGTGGGTGGCACAATCCCTCTTATGTTGAATTACTCCCGGTTAATGTCCAAAGAAAAGCCAAACGTGTGACAAAGAGCAATGAGTCTACTATTACATATAATTGACGTTCCTTAAATCTTAAGTTAGTTTCCTCTAATTGTTGAACTCTCTGCTGCTTCTAGTCTCTGGCAACTCTAAATAACAAACTTTTATTTGACAATTTATAAGGCAAACACCCAGAGTGCTGTATTACATAAACAATGTGATGTTGAGGTGGAGCAACCCTCACCACAAGGTGTCATTGTCAGAAATCTTTCTATCTTTGACTTCCTGCACACTTAAACTAAACCACACTGATGCGGTTGGCAGACAAAGTGCTCCATTTCTGACGGTGGCAGGGACAAAAAGAACGAGCTCGGTGTGTGGGACAGATGTGTGATGAGCTGGTAAAAGTGCTTGCTCATATCTCTCTTCACGCTCACACCATGTCTGTCTAGTAGTAGTTTCGCAACAAGTAATAAATGGACAGCTAAGTTAATCCTTTGTAAAAATATTCAAATAATAAGCTTTGGAACTATTATGTTGTTTGAAACGTTAATGAAGACAGTGGTTTTATTGCACATTTTTACATTCCTCTTACTTGAGCTTATTATTTGAATATTTTTACAAAGTCACAGATGAGCCATTGATTACACTGAGTTTTCTTTTTCATGCGATTGCTAGCCTTCCATAACAAATCAACCCAATGACTGAATAACACGTTTTCACTGCGTCTGTGCAGAACAAATGTATTTACTCACAGGATTTTCTATGAAATTGCCAAAACTTTGGCCAACAGAGTTCAATAATTTGTTGTTGTTTTTTGTTTGTTTTCTGTACTGCTCCATGGAAATGAAGAATATAAAGAAAGTAATGTTAAAATATAATTTAAAAAAGCAACATTGGAACAAACCTGAGCATGAGAGTTACTGCTTCTGGTCTACTCAGAGTAACTTGAGATGTCCGAAAGCACACCTACACAACCACAAGCTTCCTCTGTTCACCTCTTCTGCAGCGTGGTTGATCGTCTGCTCAACAACACGACACAGCCACACACCAGTGCACATTTTATTTATCGTTTGATTTACACTTGTCCATTTCAAGTGAAAAACGTTTAGGAAATATTATTATTACAGCATATGCTGGGTTTTTAACTTGGTTAGTCATGATATGCGGTTTTCCAGCAGCCATACACAGCAAAGACTTGATTTTTAACTGTTGGTTTGAAGCAGAACGCTGGTTACCACCGGGCAGGAAAGCTTGGGGCTTTGGTGATCTGCAGTTCCTTCCAAGCCTTATACTAAACAATATTTGTTACCCACCCAAAAATAAAGCCAGTATGGAAGTGCAAATACTTCACTTCCTTTAATGGCTGCAAGAGGCTCCTGTGTTAAAATGCCCAGATTCACAGCATAAATACAACCAGACACAACAAATGTGATTTTGATCGCTTGCTTCTTCTACCTCTGAAGCAAAAGTATGTGAGAGTTATTTTTTTATTTATTATTTTTAAATATTCAACTGCATTTTTTTTTTCTTTTACATTTTTGTTGTGTCTGTGTGATCTTGGGTAGATACTCTTTGTTCTTCCTAGTTAAACTTGGTAACCCATTTATGATTGGAGTGAATTATGGATTCCCATTCCAGTGCCAATGTTGGCTGATAGCTCCAGAGCGCTCTCCTCCAAATATGGTTGCATAAGGAGCCAATAAAGGTCATTTTTGCTTTGGTGTGCTTTGATCTTTTAAAATGCTTGTTTTGTGCCTGAAATAACCCACAATGCAAAATTAAGTAATGAATTTTGAATTTTGCATGTTTTGATATTGTGGGAGAATAAAAATACCTGAAAATATGTTCCGAAATAAGGGAAAGCATAGCTGATACTGAGATCTTGATGGCGATGGCAATTATGCTATAATGGTATCCTATTAAACCACATCTGTGCAGCCCATCATAATTAATGGAAATCTGCATGAAACTTAAATATGAGATCAACTGGTCCTTAAAATGTTTCTGTATTATTTCCACTTTTTCTTTTTTATTAATCCCTTCAAACTTGTTTGAGTCGAAGATTTAACATCAGATGACATTTAGTGATTCTCCACAGTGCTTGGCTGGTTTTTAATGATTTGCCTCTTCAGACATATTCACAGCTTCACATTAGGCATTTTCTAACACTAGATTCCTTTACTCTGTGCTGGTCCCTGATATTTTACTATCTTTCATATCAGATATATATTTTTTAGTATTCTTCACATCTCATCTCAAGTTTTCCAGGCACAAAACCACTAAGAAAAATGCCCTTTTTAAACATAGTGTTTTCAGTGAAATGTTTCATCACTCACAGAGACAAATTCAACTGGATGAGTGACAAAACATTTCTCCCACTTAAAATGCTACGGCCACGATGAACAGAACCAACTTTCTGGAACATCTGCTTGTCAGTTTATCATATTATTTTAGAAAAGGGAATTAATCATCTTTGTGATATGCCACTGGAAGATGCAAGTAGGTACCAACAGACCAAACAGATTGCAGTTTTGGTAGTAGCTGAAACTTCAAGGGGTTTCTGTGTGAGGGTATAGACAGGCAGAGTCTGCCTGTCTATGCAGGCAGACTTCCTGCCTGTATAGGATATTGGTCAGTCTATGTTCCTACTCTCAATTATGGCAATAATCTGTGGGTTGTAACCACTTTGTTAGTTTCTGACACTTTCACACGATCGTGTGAAATTGATTTGGTAGCAATTTTTAACAGAACTTAAATGTGTTTTTTCACAGCTTAAAGTTTCATGTAGCTCTATTAAAAAACTCAACTTTAATCTATTCTGAAAAATAGGTTAAATAATGTCTTTGTTTCTTTTCAGGAAAATGCTCTAGCCTCAGATCCAAATATAAAATGAATGTGAAATCTGAGATGCAATAAATAAGGAAAGAAGGCCACGATGTTTAGCTTTCCAACCTCCAGCAGTTATGAAACATGGAGTCTACACTGACAAATAATGGTATTTGTTTATATCATAAGTTGGCGTCCTCTAATTCCTCCATTCTCATTTGCTTGTAGTTCCAAGTCCCTTTAAATAGCTAATCATTACTACCCTTACTTGAAAAGTGGCACCAACAGTAAGGCCATCACCCAAACTGTAACACTAAGTATATAATCATGTGGTTGAGGTGGAGCATCACTTGCCACAAGATGCCATTGAAACCTTAAATTTGTCCATCTTTAATTTCCTGCACATTTAAGTTAAACCCCATTTCTGTGATCAACAGAAAAGGTGCTGTGTTTCTGACACTAGTGGTGACAAAAACAACGAGGACTGTTTGTAGGACAGAAAAAGGTATGAGTAATCCTGGGTTTTTAAAAATATCTGCTTATATTATTCAAGCATCTCTGGTGCTATTAGTGTATTTCGCAACAAACCAAAAGTGGACATGATCATCGTTTCTTTGTTTAATATATGAAAATAATGAGCTCAACTAAGAGAAATATAAAAATCAGCAATACAGTAAGAACATTCATTAACATTTCAACAGTTCAAGTCATTATACTGATTGGAATAGGGGACCAAAGTCATATCGGAAAAGACCAAGAAACTAATTTTTAAAAAAAGAAGCATTGTCTGGATTAAACCTGAGCGTGAGAGAATAAAGTCACTGCTGCTTTTGGTCTATTCATGGTAGCTTAATAGGACATACAGCGCAGCTACACAACCACAAGCTTCCTCCAGTCACCTCATTTGCAGTCTGGTGATTGCTTAACTTCTTTCTTGTCACATTAAGCCACTTCATACAGTCATGTGAAAAATAAAGGTTTCACAGGACTGTGAAAAACTGAAAACACCCATTGATTCAAAAGTTTGTGGAACCACAGTTGCAATAATGTTTCAGTCCTTTGAGTTTTGCAAGCATTTGTTTTTGCACAGCTGTCCTGTCATTTGTCAATTTGGGTTGAAGTTTGAACTTTGGTCTCATCTGCCCAAAATATAATATTGCAGAGGTTTTAGGGTTTATTCAGATGCAACTTTGCAAACCTACACTATGATATCACGTTTGTTTGTTTGTTTGTTTGTTTGTTTGTTTGTCCGTCCTGGAGTCTTTGTCCTGGTACTGTACTGTACTGTTATGACTTTTGGAAGGCCTATAGAACCTGAGATGTGCCTCTGAGCATTGCACTGTCAGTGGAGTGACTATCTGAGGTTTTGTTGCTCTAGATCAGCAAACCTGCTGACAATCGATCAGTCAAGTGTATCTGATTAGCTGCACCTAACTGCTATCTACAATCGTAATTCTTATGGAAGCAATGGGCATTTACTGGGCGTTTATCACAGAACTATATAGTCTTTTTCCTTCACATAACTGTACTGATATACACTTTTACACCATTTCATCTACAAGTAGCCATTTCAAATAAAAAAAAACCTTGGAAACATTGATGACAGCATATTCTTGATTTTTAGCTTGATTGTGCCGTGGTGTGCTGTTCTCTAGCAGGTTTTCTAGGTTGTCTGTGATTGATGACAGCATACATTGTCTTCATTTTTGATTGCTGGATTTGGAGCAGAAGGTTGCTCCCATATGCCTGGGAAGCCGTTGACTCTGGTTTTTTGGCAATAAATTATGATTCTTGGTTTTTAACTTGGTTAGTTTTCCAGCAGTTATGCAATGCTGTCTGTGGTTGATGCACTGTTGAAAACATTGTCTTCCTTTTTCAACTACCAGGGTTGTAGCAGAAAGCTGGTTTCCAGAGAAGTTGGTGATTTTGGTGTTTCTGAAGAGTAGAGGCTATTTAGAATAGACAAGTGGATTTACAGGTCAGGAGTAGCGGAGGATCCAGCCACAGTTCTGGTATCATAAGAGTCTTCTTTTCCTATTACACAAAAACAAAACACAATAATGAATATAAATGACTTAATAAAACAGTGAAGAAAATATAAAGAAAGATCAGAAAAACATTAACTTTATCTGATAAATCTGCTGATAAATCTCCAGCTCTCATCAAAACTATAATTGTGTCTGGTTTAAAAGGATGGCAATGGCCAAATGCTACAGTATAGGGTTAAACATAGCTTCATCTGCACTATGTTACAGTCATGAGTGATGTTTAATATGTAATATTTCAGCATGAAAATAATGGAACGTTTCCCCAAATTTCCCAAAATAATCAACTTAACTCCTCCACTTATATATAAGTATAATAATTTAATGCCAACACAACTATAAAAATATCATAAATAAATGTTCAGTATTTAGGTGCTAAAATCAAAATCGGTTATTAAATGTAATGCTCTTACATTTCCAGCCATAAAAACACATCAGGGTTAACACGGTCAGTAAGAGAACCAGAACCACAAGGATTGTACGAAAGAAGAAGAAGAAGATGGGCCAGTTCTTATTCTCATTATGATCAACACTCAGTGTTGTACCTACAAAAGCAAAATAACCAGATCAATCATGCTGAAATGCATCCACTTATTTTCTGACAAATACAGCTTCTTACCTGCATTTTTATCATTATTAATGCCGTTTTCAACCACCGGGTGCATGTCTTTCCGGAATGATACATAGTAGACAGAATTAACACTTCATATTTTAATATTATATATTTTATTGCTGAGGGAAAATAAAATATACCTGATACTGAGATGTTGATGGCATGGCTGATTATGCTGCTATTATATTCTACTAAACCACATCTGTACAGACCATCATCATGAATGGAAATCTGCTTGAAACTTAAATATGAGATCAGTTTATCCTTATCATGATTCTGTGTCATCTTCACATTTTTCGTTTCATGAATCCGTTCACAATTGTTTGGGTCGAGGAGTTTACACCAGGTGACCTCCAGCGTTTCTCCACAGTCTTTGATCGGACAGCTGACCTTCAGACTTTGTCGTGGAGGAGTTTTCCAACTGTTGCCTCTTCGGACCATAATCTCAACTTCACATGAAGCATGCAAAGCTGCAATTAAAAAAAAATGTAATGTATAATTCATATTAGGAAAAAAAACAAAAGTCTAATTACATGAAGGATATTTTCTTTTGTGATCATTCCCATACTCATAGGTAAATTGTCCCATCCTATAAATGTCTTGTGCCTGATTTATTCATCTATCTGTCATTTTAGTGATGGCTTTTAATGTGCAATGAAGTCCCAGAATCTGTGAAGTGCTAACTTTTCAAAGACAGAGAGAATATAGATAAGAGAGATAAGATAAGATAAACCTTTATTTGTCCCCCAAGTGGAAAATTTTTGGTCACAACAGAACAAGAGCAGTAAAATATTAAGAGAAAAAAGACAATAAGAAAAACACAGCAGAATAAAATAAGATAAGCAGCATATCGTACTACACAGAATAGAAAGAATACTATATACAGTAGAATAAGTACTATACAAATAGAATAAAATACTTTGTTACATAGGGAAAATTGCACTTGGTGCCATTACACATCAAGGAGACAGGGCAAGAGTTACAATTGTGACAAATTATTTTATACTGTTTGTTTTTTATTCTAACAGTATGCTTTTCTCAGTAACTGGAAGACTTACTGGCCATTTACCTGTGCAAGATAAGATTAAGATTCATGTTTATAAAGATTTGTTTTATGTTTTGTCTTATCTGGTACGGATGTAATGTTTACATGATTTAATAAATGTTTAATTAAGGATTTTACAATATACTTTATCAAAATAAGCAGTGTATAAAGGAATTGTATTGTATTTTGTGGCCTCTGTGTGGCATTGTTGAGATTTAGTGCATTAAGACTGCATGCCACAGAATGATGTAGTTTTTACCTTTACTCTGGTTTACGTTGACAGAGAGCGCACCTTCTCAAGCTGAAGCAAAAGCCCTTTGGCCTTACTTACCCATAACTCAGTGCTCAGTCAAATAATAGACACTGCTAATATTAAACCTAATATTAATGATTAGAGTTGTAACAAATCTCAGACATACAAGAAGCCAATAATACTTAGAGGGAGTGCCCATATGCCCTAGCAATAAAAGGTAATAATAATAATGTATCGTCACACATTTTTTAAGTCTTTCCCTCGTCATCTATAATATTGACATGTAAAGTAATTTCCATCATAGTGGCTGTAACAAAGAAATATACCAAAAATTGGCATGTCGCGTTCAATAATTCATCTCAGCACATTTTTCCCAAGAACAACATCTGATTATTTCGTTAATTAGGTATGCATTTATGATTTGCCGTAACATAAAATATCGTCTTCATATTTTTCACCCCTCTGTTTCACAAAACTCCATAGCGTGCCCCAGAATTATATCATCATTTTAAATTGTATCCGCCAATGGCTTTACACTCTTTTTACTTAGTCCAGCAACGACACCATGTATACAACAGTAAAAATAAAGTGTTTGTTTGTTTTCGCTACAGCTTTAAAGTAAGTTGAATCAATCATTTCAGTCCTGGTAGTGTTGTTTTCACACTCTTTATGTTAATTATTAAATACATATTATTAAACATTTATCTTTATTCCTCAGTAATGATTACTCTATATCTCTTGTAGTGTATGTTAAAGCAGTGTGCTACTACCCTCAACCAACCTTGACACATCTATTACAGCTATTTCATCAGTAAAATAATATTTATGTTTACCTTTGCCGCTTCCATGGATGGAGACAAACACATAGCAGCAAAATAATATCAGATAATTCAGTTTATCCTTTAGGCTCAACATGCTCACAGCCTGAAACGTTTCAAATAATTGACTGTAGGTACTTCAGGGGCTTTTTTTCACATGAGAAAAGCTAACCACTTCCTGACATCCCACACACATGCCACGACCATTCTGCGCATTTTGTGTGGTTCAGTATGCAGTAACTTAACAAAGTTTCCGGCAATGTTAAGGAGGAGTGGACTTGACGTAATCAAATAAGTACTTTTTCAGTGTCTCGCTGGTAGTTTGGTACTTCGACTCAAGTAGTTCCATGAATAGTTTGGTTTATTACTCAAGGTTTATTAGAGGGGGTTCAGGTGAACAGGAAATGTTTTGTCATTGCTTCTCAACTGTAATTGAACCCTTATTTTCAGGTCCCCCATTGTGATCCTCAGTGCTGGAGAAGCTTATCAGCATTATCCACAGTTGTTTTCTTCAGCTAAATCCTCAGTAAGAAACCTCGGGATAATTATCGACTCGGGTTTCACTTTAGACAGTCATGTCAAATCTCTGGTCCGTTCCTGCTTCTACCACCTCAGAAACATCGCCAAGCTTAGGTCCATTGTCTCTCACCCAGAAATGGAAGTATTAATTCATGCTTTTGTTTCCTCGCGTCTGGATTTCTGTAACGCTCTTTACACTTGCCTTTCCAAATCTTCCATAAACCGGCTACAGATGGTCCAGAATGCTGCTGCCAGGCTTCCTTGTGTTAACTTGGAGAGCCCTGCATGGACAGACTCCAGCCTATATTAGTGAGTACCTTCAACCTTACACTCCATCCAGGTCCCTGAGGTCCTCTGAACAAGGCCTGCTTTCTGTCCCCAAAACCAGACTCAAGACCAGAGGAGACAGAGCCTTCTCCTCTGTAGCTCCTAAACTCTGGAACTCTCTTCCTCTGCCACTGAGGACTGTTGACTCAGTGGTCTCTTTCAAAAAACAACTGAAAACTCACCTTTGTAAATCTGCCTATGCAACCTGCTAATGATCCAGTCTTCTTTCTTTTCCCTCTGATTCTGTAAATTGTATCTTTTTGTTGTTGTACAGTTGTACAGTTT
>VURO01035908.1:1981-12084 GCA_015108175.1 Pelvicachromis taeniatus
TTATTATTTTTATAAAGTTTTTTTTTTTTTTTTTTTTTCTTATTTCGGCTCAATTTCTGTTCAAACACCGATTCCCAGTTGATGCTTCTTAGAGGGCGACACAATTATACTTAAATCTGAGGTTATAATACATAACCAAAGTCATTCTGCCTTGTTTTCTTCTTCTTTGGAGGGCGTAGGCAGCTCATTTCTTTTCATGATACAAAACTAGTCCATTTTTAGCATGGAAAAATTGGCAATCTGTGCTGTATTATGAGCCAAAACTTGCTCCAACTAGTTAAATATATATAGAATGTGGAACATTTAAAAACCTTCATCAAGTAAAACAATAGTACAGAAGGAAGGAAAAAATATATTTTGGTGATAATTTCTTAATTCAAGTTGAAGAACATTCATAGAATTCAAATCGGGATGGAAACTCATAGCCGGGGGTGCAGAGGGGTCACGTTACACCCCGAGCTGGAGAAAATGATGTATTCAGTCAGAGTCTGATGTAAACCTTTGTGCAGTTTAGCAGAGTTTCTTTCCTTTGTGGAAAAACATGGGCTCTAACAATGTTAACGCTTGCAATTATCTCCCCCACTGAGTTTCTCGTCTGCAGCTACCTGTATTATCAGCAATTTGGGAGCTGAAAATCAGGATAAACGCCTAAAATGTAAATGTGTCAAAACCAGGCAATCTGGATGTTAACTCCTCTCTTTCTCTCTGGCTGAATCAAATAATAGAGTTATTTGTTCACATGCATATTGTGTGTGGGTGGGTGTGGATCGCTGAGTGGGAGGGTCTTTTTGTTTGGGCTTTAGCTTGTTTAGCTATACGGCAACACAAATGAAGAGAATACAGTGTCACTTTCAGGGCAAATATCCACTTGCAAGATACACACTCTGTTCTAGCTTGTTTTTTTTCTCTGTTTGTTGCATAATACATGTAAAATCGTCACTTTCCACAGGCAGATAGCAGTATGACAGGACTCCAACATATGCAAATGTTTACCAGCAGGGCTGTATGGTGGTGGCCTCGAACAGCCTTGTGTAGCGGTGTGAGTCCATCTTTGGCACGGAAGTCAATATGAGCTCCTCCATCCACCAGGACCCGGATGGCCTCTCCTCCACCTGGCTCACACTGCACTGCCAGGGTCAGAGGAGTCTCTAAAGAACACACACAGAGACGCACATATGCAGCTTTATTTAAATGTGACTGTAATAAAGCAGGGATTGTCAAATGAGGTTGGTCGAGTTCACAGCTGGTTTGCTGGAGAACAGTAGCTCTTTCCAAAATGCTGAGATACAAACAAACATTAAAAAAAAAGAAAAAAAGAAAAGAAATATTTAATGCATTTTAATTTTTATGGTTATTTTTCGTGATTTAACAATTGAACGACGTGCTTTGGTGTGAGGTGAAAAAGAGGTTGCGCGCCACAGTAATGAAGCTGAGAAAGTGCAGGAAATGTCTGTGATGTGTGCTGTAGCAAACGCCTACACATCTAACCTACAATCTACTGATAATCATGTAAAGTTCTTGTGTTTTCCCCATATGTTCAAACCAAATCTTCTGTCTGTGTACGCATAATCTTACTGTACCTTTTAGATCTGGATAGATCCTGTATCCATGTGAGGAAAAACATGTAAAAATGGGGATTTATACATAAATGTGCACCACTCACTTTGGCGATGACCATCAATCCTGCAATTACGTGATACAGTAATGCTGCTGGTATGTTCATCAACTCTGTCTGTCCACAAACTCGTCCTATACAGACGAGTTGAGCAACCAAACTTGGCACACAGGTACATCACAGGCCTCTTAATGCCTTTATCGATATCAGATATTATGATAACAAATCATTACTTAGCATCAATGAACCAACAGGCAGAGATTACCTATTTTTTAGCATTTATGCGCCTATAACATCCTAAAAAAAAAGCATTGGATAATTTTAATTTACAACAGTAATCATGATGCAACCATATATTTATTGGTTTATTTATCAAAGGATGAATATACAATACAGAGCTAACCCTCTTTCCATGTTTTTGTCTTTAAAGTTGTGAATATAGCAACCTGCACACATTTCATGGAAATCTATTCAAGAGTCATGATAGACAAAAAAAAAAACACAATAATGTGAAATTCATGGTGACAAAGTGTTTCTATCATTGTTCTCCACTTCCACGTGTTTAATAGAGGAAAAAAATGTCATTAATTTGAACATGAAAGTTAGACAATCCTAAATCTCACCACCATCAATGTGCTTCCTGATTACAACATCTCGATCAGCCAACTTTAAGTCTTTAGTATTTATATTCCTTTCTGTGACAGCGTGAGGGGAAATGAAAACGGCCTCTGCATTGGTTCCATCGAACAGGTAACAATATTACCTTCCAACTGAATGTTTTGCCGGTGCACTGATGTTTTGCAATTATCCTGATATCATATAAAGAAACAAAGACGCTCAAAATATCATTTATTGCAGTCAAAAAAAAAAAAAGGGCTGTGTCACAACACTCTAGGCTAACTCGATCCTTTCCAGAAAGACATTTCACCGGCACCGACGAGAATAAAAACATTCAAAGTGTTCCCAGTAGAAACAGGGTGCACAGCGCCGGCTGCAGCGGGATTTTCCTGGCAAAGAGGAAAATGACTGAAGGCTTTCATCACTGAACACTTTCTGTAGATCTCAGCTTCAAACAATTTGGGGAAATGTTTTGACTGCACTTCCTCTGAAGTTATACTGTCAGGATGAGTCAGGGAATACCCATTTATGAGTTTCCCTGGCAGAGATGGACACAAGTGTGTGTCTTGGCCGGAGCCAGGCTAATTATGGCAGAATTATTTCATGTCCTAATGAAGCCATTCTCTGTGAGGCCTCTGGAAACCCACGGAGAGGGTTTCAAGGAGACGAACAGGTCAAAAAAGTACTAACGAGGTTGGATATATCTCTGTCTGCAGGCTTTTTATCACCTCTCTGCCCTGTCTGCATAGAACTAATGCTGCATTCACTGTTCCTGGACTTCCTGTCAAATTACCTTCACATAACCACAAAGTCAAAAAGCAGAAGAAGCTATTTCAAGCCACAAGAATATCACTTTACAGACTTTGACTGATGCTAAACAGCTTTTTTTCAACACCCCCAAATCTAAATCCAGTTAGTACAATGCTCAGGTTTTTTTTGGTTTGTTTGTTTGTTTTCTTTTGTTCACTTTATTAATCCAGTAGGGAAGAGAATGAATGAATGGAATGAATATGTTAAAATACTCTGGTGGATGTGGATCATCCAAACTTGCAGTTTGTACAAAAAAACTATTTGTTTCTTTTCTTTTAAAGGGTGATGAGAGTATCTGGGACATGAAACAGACGGGAAATGGTCACGCTTGCGCATCTGTTCAGTTGAGTGTGTGATATGCTGGACCAGCAAAGATGGTAAGAAAAAAAAGTGTAACTTTTTTAAAAGAACTGTATTTAGGGAGAAAAGGCGCAGACATTTTAAACAGTTTTAATTCCATCTGATTTCTAAACCGGCACTGGTATGGACGTGAGAGTATGTGGTTGTCCTTGGCTGTGTCTCAGTTCCTAGGACGCATCCCTCGTGGGCCACATTTGTAGGTCGATTACGTCCCAGCGACACGATGTAGGCTGTCCCAATTCGTAGACTGCTACAAATGCGGCCTACATTTCCCCGAATTTGTAGGATGGGTCTGGTGTATCCTATGTGACCCACCTTATCCCAGAAGTCATAGCGCGGCCCCGCCAATTCCAGTTTCCACCACTGGTGGCAGCAACAGAGATGGTAAAACCGAGGAGGTGGAAGCGGTCAGGGCGGGGAGAAGCGGTAAGGGCGGGAACAGCTGGTGACGCAAATCTGAAGGCTAGACCGTCCCATTTCACAAGCCTCTCACTTCTGGCCTTTGGAGGACCCGGCCGACGTACGCCGCCTCGGCTACCGCCCGCAAGGGATGCGTCCTAGAATTTGAGACACAGCCCTTATCTTTGTCTTTCAGGGTAAAATGATTGACTGGCAACCTGTCTAGGGTCTACCCTATCCCTCTCCATTTTTATATTCCAGTGACCACTGAAATGAAAAGTATCTGCTCAAATAAGTGCCAAGAAGTCCAGCCCATTTTTGAGTGGCTGTTGTAGACTTTAACTTGACTAAAAACCACGAGTGCAGTACATGAACAGCATGTTTGTGAAGGAGGCTCATCAAAGCTCTCTGTCTCCCCCCTGTGTCGTGCACTGGGAGCGTGTTTCACACCCATAATGACAGGCTGTGTTTTGTGTTTTGACACTTGCTCCCCCGAACGGCTGGAGCGACACAGAGCAGCACACCCGAACTGTAAATGAGCCGTCTGCTGTGCCCCCCTGAGCAGTAACAGGATCTAGGAAAAGCCACCAAAATTGTGAACAGCACTGGCTCAGATCCCTCACAAAGTGTTAGGCCAACATACTGCAGAGCTGAGGGCAGATAACAGAGGGGGAGGTATTGAAAACAATTTAAAGAGTCCATACAGGAGAGCTTCAGGTTCCATAGCTGCTGGCAATCTTTGTGCTATCTTAGCTGCTTGCATACTAAGAGTTCCCATTTTGGGCTGACTGTAAAGGAAAGATCATCACCAATCTTTTAAACCTCATTTTATAAATGTGTTTGTTTGATCTTGTGAAGCACCTTTTTAAATTGTGCTGCATGACAGCTGTTAAATGTTATCGCTGGAACAGGAGGAAATTTGCTCTCAGTAGATAAAATAGTGCTCGTGTGCAGAGACGAAGAGTGGAAGGACTCCTTACCACCAGTGTCAGAGTCCTGGTAGTTGGGATCGAGGCCCTTGTCTAAGAACTTGGCCATCTTGTCCACAGCGCTGGTTTGAATGTAATCCATGAACTTCTTCAGGCTGGCCTACATGTAAAACAAAAACAACAAAAAACCTCCTAAATGTAACTGATAAATATTCAGAAAAAGTTTAGTCAAAGTAAAAACAGCAAAAGCAGGTTCAGAAATTAATAAAAAGAAAAGAAAAGAAAAACCATCCATATTATAGATTTTACAACTGCAAAAGGGTTTTTTGTCCATTTCATGTCATTGGTTTATTTGTCTAAATTAAGTTGTAATTATTTATTTCAATACAATAAATTGAAGTATATGAAACATTCCCGAACAATCGAAGGCGTCCTGCATAAATGGGTCATCTGCACAGATGTACACATGCACCACTGCAATCTTAGTGACACTTACACAAACATGGGGATGCATACTGTAACACATATCACATATTAGCAATCTGGAAGTTTCATACCTTAGTGTGCAGTTTGGCCAGCTGCTTCTCATCTAGATTTGTTTGTTTGTACACCCTGGTTTTATAACGAAACTATAGCAGTGACAGAAAAAGAGAAAGGAAGCCCAGAGTTAATCCTAACACAGAGAGCCTTTGTCCTCAATTCTCTTAGCTTTTGGCCTAGATCCACAAAACAGAGCCTGGAGAAGCTTTGTCTGGTTTTCTATACAGGCTTTCTTCTCTGTTGCACTGAAGACAAGGAATGGGTAAGAGACAGCCTGACTTCACTTAACTTTTCTTACCATTTTACCTCTCTCCAATCTGTCTTCCCAATGTGAATGTTTGTATGGTCAGAAGTGGTCCAATTTCACTGCAAGTGACTGTACATGCAACACGCAACATGTAATGCGTAACTTTGCATGTGGCAAATAAAGATTGACTTGCGCAGTTGAAATACTGCTTAAAAACTTGGAAAACGTAAGTAAAAGATAAAAAAAATATATAATAATTACAATTATACTCTTACTTTAGTTAGAATTATAGTTACCTAATGGTAGTTACTATAATTATAATCTACTTAATGGTATCTTGGCATGAACTTTACATTAATTAGCCTAGGTAATTAAACTTCTCTGACTTTTCCTAAACATATCATTATATTTATTTTAAAATCCTGTTAATAGAAAAACATATCAGAATCGGTTTTGTTGAACAAAAGTGACATCTTGTGGGCAAACAGCTACATTACGCTCTGTGTAATACTACAGAAGCAGAAATGTTTCATGAAACTGTGAGTAAAGGAATCAGTTATTACCTCCAAATATGGTACACCTTTCTCAAAGGACTGTGGGTACTCTTTTAGCAGCCTCTCTTCCTCTAGGAATTTGGCATCGTGGCCATCCGTGGCGGGCTGGAACAGACCATAGTTCAGGACATCTCGCAGAGACTCGGTCAGGGAGCACAGCACCTGCTGCTTGGCCTTCCACACAGTGGCATCTGGATTAAACCGCAAACACTTCTGCAGAGATACCGAAGTAAATAGAGAATATAAAGATATACAGAATGAGTATATACAGTATTCACAGCGTACAGTAATTAATGGATACACATTCAACACAGCAACAATCAAATGCATGTAAAAAAACAAAAAAACAATTGTGTCACAGCAATCAAGTTAACAAAACTGATCAACCAACTGATTAGGATTAAACAGTTGAAATATATTTGTTGTTTGTGACAAAAAAAAATAAAAAAATCTCAACTAGCTACACTACCAGAGCTGTTTTATGACCTCCTGTATTAGTATATAATGTAACTCTTATTAGAAATAATAAACTGTAGCTCAGCGATAAAGAAATCAGACAAGTCGTCCAAGAATGACTGATTTAAACTACAGTGCAACCACTCTTCCCTGTGGGTGTAGCTGTAGCCCATCTCTGAATACACAAATACGTAACTAAATGAAAGCTAATGTTGAAAACACAAACGTCTATTCTATAAAGGAGTTAAGAGCAGGTTAAGCTTCTCAGTGCTCATTTTTCATTGGTGTGATGGCCCTCCTGCCCTGCCTGGGCCTGCTGTGTGTTTTTCCCCCTCTTTCGTTCTCTGTGTCGCTTTGGCCCCTTCTTCCTGTTAGTCAGTTAATCGGCGCAACGGAAGGAGCTGACCAGTCTCCCCGGAGCATTCAGGAGCTGGATGCCTGAGTATTTTCTCCCTCTCCAGCTACTCGGCACTATGTTTCATGTGGCTTTGGCTTCAGCCTTTTTATTTTGGGTTATATATCTATGTAGCAATTTCAGATCATCATTTAAACACTCATCCAACTGCTGACATGGTGATAACATTAACATAACTCATTCATTCTAATGAATAAACCAAAGAACCCTTTTGATGGGGTGGGCAACATGTACATTTTATTAGACTTACCCAGCCCTGGCCAGCGTGACAGTAAACTGCATTGGTCTGTCAGCATTAACTATTCCTTCCTCTCACTTTTTGCAAGCGTCACTGCAACAATCAAATGTGTAAAACTTCTACTTCCCTGCCAGTCTACAGTCAGTAAGTCTTAATGACTAATCCGACTTCACATAGTGGTCAGATACATCCTGTTTGTTTTAATAATATTTGTTGATGTGTCAAAAACTTGACTGAAGTCGGTCTGTGGCAGATTGAACCGTACTGGACAGCTCAAAACTGTCCATGGTTCACGCTGTATATCAGGATATGGGTTGGCTCACAGCAGGAAGGACGTGGACTAAAATCCACCATCTGGCCAGGACTGATCTGTGTGCAGTGTGCATGTCCTCCCCGTGTCTGTGCGGGTTCTCTGCAGGCATGTTAGGTTAAATGGTGGTTCTAAATTGGTCATAAGTGTGAATGTGTCTCTGTGTGTTCGCCCTGTGAAGCACTGCAAAGACGTGCAGTTAGTGGGGTTAGGTTAACTGGCAATTCAAAATTGTCTGTAACTGTGAATGTGAGTATGAAGGGTTGTCTGCCTCTGTGTTAGTCCTGGAACAGCCTGGCGACTTGTCCAGGTGATCCTGAGTTGGATGAGCTTGAGAGGTCTGCTGAGAAGAACAATCACCTCAGCGGGTTTTCATCAATAAGCAATAGGTTGCTAAAGTAAAAATGTTACGACAGCCTGGTTGCAGTTTAACAAACTTTGAGAAGGACTTCTGGACGGCACAGAGCTCCCAGTACTGTGTCTGCTGAAAACTAGGTGCCGCTCATCATCTGGCTAAGATCATCTGTACGGTGAAGCATGGCAGTACAACTGAAGCATGAATTCACACAGAAGATGACAGTTCACAGATGGTTCCCATCTAATCTGACAAAGCTTGACAGAATCTTTTAGGAGGAATTGGGAGGAACTGCCCAAGTCCAGGTGTGCACAGCCTGTACAGACTTATCCAGGAAGCGTCTCGAATAACCCAGCTGTTCTAAGAAGAAATAGGGACCGCAAACTTTCAAATGTTTTTTAAATGAAGGATTTAAATTGGAATTATGTTTTGTCTTATTTTTAAAATGCATTTATTAAAAAAAGAAACAAACAAAAAGGTGCTTATTCCCACCTCTGCATTCTTATTCTTGAAGTGCCTTTAAATGAGTTCACAACAATCCTTATTTATCTTATATTGGTCCTCGGTGGCACCCTTGAGCTGATTCTCTGTCTGAAATAAGCTGTTTTAGCTCCCCCCCCCCTCAAAATCACTTTCTTTTGAATGCGATAAAGCTGCGTGCCTGACAGACGTCACTCAGATCCAAGGGTGCAAATAGTGAACTGCAGCGTTTAGAGCAGCTTGAATCCTGAGATTCTGACTCACAGGGATTACTAGTGCACATGCTGACCTCACTGTTGAAAAGTTGACCATGTTTAATGTCTTACATTAAATATATCTGAAGGAAAATAAGGTGAAAGAGAAGTTTACAGACATTTGTAAAAAAAAAAGAAAAAAAAGATCTAAATGTATGTTTAATAAACTGCGTATATCTGAGACTAGACTAGACTATTTTCTGGTGTAAAGTGGGCTTTTGGTAAGCTAATTACACTTGAACATGTACTAGCCTTACAGTCATAGCCTTTTCTTTTTGTAATTAAACATTTTAAAAAGTAAATAAACTCCCCAGTGCTGCATGCATTATGCGGCATTATGGAGATGGTTCAATTCTGTGTGGTTTTATTGAATAATGAGATTTTTGTTGACTATTGGTCCATGCGTATTTAAGGTAATGAATCTGTGCTGTGTTCATTTTCCTGTTATTCCTGGCTATTTGATAAACACAATTATAGTTTTTCAGTCCTGGTTATTTTCTTTTAAAAGACAGATGATACCTTTTTAAGAGGGGGGGGGGGGTGCCGGCATTATTTTGTACACAGTAAAAACTCTGCAAGAAGTGAATGCCTTAGAGGGGTCATGAGCTCGAGCTCTGTGAAAGTGTATGCTCTCTCTGGCGAACACTGAGGCTGGTGCCCCCCTGAGCCGGAAGGGGGAGACAGCGCCGGAGTAAAGCGGGTGATTCCCAGAGCTCTCAGTCCGGGATATGAATGTCTGTTTGGTGCAGCTTTAAGTATCTCCAATGGGGTTGTGAATGGCCAAATGCATAACGGCCTAGAAGCTCAGTCAGCAAAGTGGAGCGTAACTCACTACACAGATGGCTGACAGAAGGTTTTTTGGCACTGCTCCCTCCTGCCTCCCTCTTATTGCCCAGAGTGCAGTTGGGCAGCTTTCTGACCTTGAGGCAGCAGCAGCAGGACGGCTGGCCCACGCAGAGCTCAGCCAGCTGCAAGGATCCCTGCGTACTGCTGCATTAGGCCCTCTGCATGGGCTCCAGTCTCCAGCCGGCGCTGCGTGTAACACATAACACTCATTCATTAATTGTCACTCATCTTAATCTCTTCACACACGCACACACTGACACACATTTCTCTGTGACTGTTCGTGTCCTACAAAGAAAAGGAGATAAAAACCCCACACGGGTGGGGGTGGGGGTGGGGGGGTGCAGAGGAGTAACACAACATTTTCTCCCTCTATTTTATTCAGTGTCTCCATTCGCGCACAGCCAACCCGGTCGCCACGGCAACCAGTTCATTAGTGGAGCAAGCTGCTTGTTGCCATAGAGACATCCTTGTGTTCCCTAGGAGATGTGGTACTGGGAAGGTGTGCGTGCATTTGTGTGTGAGGATGTGCATCAGTGTGCATGGGATTTTATGTGCGTCCGTGTGTGCATGTTTCTGTGTGTGTGTGTGTGTGTGTGTGTGTGTGTGTGTGTGTGTGTGTGTGTGTGTGTAGTGTGTGTGTGTGTGTGTGTGTGTGTGAGAGTGAGGAAGAGAGAGAA